>LGRX02024750.1:0-14982 GCA_001247695.2 Cymbomonas tetramitiformis | reverse complement strand
CCAAGACGGTTGCCTGTGGAGGCTTGTTCAGCAATTCTATACACAAGTGAAGCCCATGGTGGAGCTTGTCGCCGCGAAGTCTACTTCATCAGCCAATCAACGCTGGTAGGGAGCTTTTCCCAACCCGACCTATTGTGCACTCCTCACTTTGTGCACCTCACTTACGAGTACCCGTCTCATTGGCAGAGTCCTTCCAGACATATTTTCCACGATTGTTAGGAATCTTTCGGTCTACTTTCGGTGCAAGTTGCACCTGACGTGGTACCTTGAACACTCGAATGGTGCAGGTTTGGAACAGCACATGAGAGTCAGGTGCGTATGTGTCCGACACCAGTATCGACGGGCAGCCGCACTACACGTGTGAAGGGCTGCCACGAGGAAAGCCGTGCCCCACAAAGAGGGTGGCAACTGGAGAGGGAGAGCGGCCCTACAAAAGGGGAGAACTACAAGGAATGCTGCGCGCTACAAAGAGGAAGTTCTGCGCCATGCAAAACGAAGGAGATTTAGGGCCAGAAATGATGTGCATACTCCTCGCCTTCTGGCTCCACATGCCGCACCACCTCTCACCGCATACTCCTCGCCTTGTGGCTCCACATGCCGCACCACCTCTCACCGCATACTCGCCTTGTGGCCCGCAGCGCACCACCTCTCACCGCATACTCGCCTTGTGGCTCCAACATGCCGCACCACCTCTCACCGCATACTCGCGCCTTGTGGCTCCACATGCCGCACCACCACCGCATACCAGCGCTCTGTGGCCCGCATGCCGCACCACCTCACCGCATACCGCGCCTTGTGGCTCCGCATGCCGCACCACCTCTTAATACCGCATACTCCTCGCCTTGTGGCTCCAATATGCCGCACCACCTCTCACCGCATACCTCCGCCTTGTGGCTCCACATGCCCCACCACCTCTCACCGCATACTCCCCGCCTCTGGTGGCTCCACATGCCGCACCACCTTCACCGCATACCGCTGCCTTGTGGCTCTGCACATGCCGCACCACCTCTCACGCATACCTCCTCGCCTCTTGTGGCTCCACATGCCGCACCACCTCTCACCGCATACTTCGTCGCCTTGTGGCTCCAACATGCCGCACCACCTCTCACCTCGCATACTCCGCCTGGTGGCTCCACATGCCGCACCACCTCTCACCGCATACTCGTCGCCTTGTGGCTCCACATGCCGAGGACACTTCTAACACGTTGCTGTTGCCGCGGTGCACACATTTGGTCGCAGACTGAGCCTGACGATGAAGATGTGCTGTGCTGCATTTGCCTCGACGAGCACAATCAGGTGCTTCAGTGCTCACTCTCTACTTTGAGCACATGATCGACGACAACAACATGCCCGTGCACCACTTTGGCGCTTTAAGCACGGAGTCTCACTTGTGCACTGCCATTGGCTCAGTCCACTCGGCACCTGGTGTCGTCATCATGTTTTTAAGTTGGTATGACGCCTCGATTCAAGAATCCGCATATCTTCGCTCGTGACCAGGTTTTGACGCCCAGGCGCTGATGATCGGGCCCACCTTTGCGCCTTATCCACTTGTGCATCATCTCCAATGAAGACCACTTAGTAGTGGGGAGAGTTGATTTTCCCTCAGGTGGCGACTTCGTGTGGGCATATGTTTTGCGAGAAGTGCCATGACCGGTGAGACCTCGCAACAGTGGGAGAGCAAGCGAACGCCTCCTCCGAGTTCGGCAGCTTGTGCACTCCCTTCAATGGCACTGCACACTCCAGCCCGACTCAGGGCTCTAATCTGACTTCATAAAGTAGTCAGCTCTAACCAGGCTCTCAGGGCCTCTAATCACTTCAGAGGTCTCTTGTGAGAATATGGAGGACTCGGATCAGAATTTGGAGGGCTCGGATCAGAATTTGGAGGGCTCGGATCAGAATTTGGAGGGCTCGGATCAGAATTTGGAAGGCTGTAATCATCCGAATCTGGAGGGATGTAATCGAACTTCGGAAGGCGGCTGTTTTGCCGATTTAGGTGGTGTTAGGTGAGAAATTACGTAGAGTACTATTGACTCGACATGTGAGCTCAAGTGAACGGAGTCAGGGTGAGGGATATGGGCATTTTTCCAGGTGGCGCCGCCAGAACCCGCACTGTCCCCTTTGCCGAGCTACACTGCCCCATTCCGACAATGGTGTTGATGATACTTTCATTCTTGCAGAGAGTGTAACAACACCCGCAGGTGAGGTTCATGGCTCCCGTGACACTTTCGCCCATCGTCAAGTGCTTACACAACGCCCGTGCCATTCACGCTCTTCATACTAAGGCCTTCCGCACTTCCCGATCCGTCATTATCGTACCTCCTCAGGCGTGATTTCCATACGTGATAGCGAGCTAATAATGACCAATTTGACTTTCCGGGTGAGACCTGTCAATCAAGACTATGGCATTTTGGGCCAAATCTGATCGGACAATCTTGCATAACGCTTGGCTTTGATCATCGGGTCGGAGATGATAACAGAAAATGTTACATTTCCCCCCAAGGGTTCTTTTTGTGACAGGATCGTTTGTGGCACTTTTGAAAACTTCTTTGGGTGGGTGGGTCGGCCCAGGATGGAGCAACGATAACGACGACGCCGCTCCAATGCCATATGTCAAGTTGGTGGAGTTGATCGATTCATTGCCAATTGGTAGCTAATAGGGTGCCGTGTGGAACCCCTCTCATTTTGTGTTTCCACCCCATGCTGTGTATGTTTGCCCACACGCGGGGTATCGCATTATGTCACACCGTATCTGCGATCAATCATTTCAATATGGCGAAGTTCATAACTTCAAATGTCGTTATGCCGTCTCGCTTGTTCACCATGCCTTTAAATTTCTTTGACTTGGTGGTTCACCGACAAATATTTTTTAACAAAAAAATGGTGAAGAAACAAAAGCTTATTATGCCGTCCAATGCGAAGCTATCCGCTTATTTCACTCCAGTTCCTATTAGCAAGTCACATGAGTATTTTGTCCGCTAGTTCCGCACGAAGTCAAATTCTAATGCCACACGATGCGAAATATTCATATGAACACATGCCACTTGCACCGAGTTCTTGGATGGGAGTATGCATACATTTTTCGGGAGATAACCCCAAGACACTATTTTTTTATCATTACTCATTAGCCACATCTTGCTTGCGGGAGAAGTAACACTATGATATATTGGCTGCTGCGGTTGCTTTATCGACACGAACAAGGAAGCCGTATTTTTCTATGGCTCGCGAAACGTATGCTTAAAACACAATATACTGCAAAGGGTAATGCTCGAATTGTTGTGGTGGTGAATACAAGGTGTGCTTTAATCGTTTAAACTATCTTATTCGAGATATGCAACTTTCGAGTTGCTAAGCTAGTACTAATTAGTAAGTAGAACTAACTTACTAAGTAGTGCAAGTTAGTTCACATTAAAAAATACATGACATTATGGATCTTTACATGAAGCCGAAACCTGGGTAGCACTTTCCTTTATTGGCGAGTGTCGTATTTTTTACATCATGTCGTGATGTGATCTGATAGAAACCGCGCTCATACCGGTTGTCTCCACTACCTTGGCAACCCCCTCGGCATCACACTTTATGATTCCGTACGACTGGAGGACGAACCGGGGACAGAGGTGCATTCTCCACACGTGTCGACCTGTATGCTTCATACTTTCGGCTAATCTAGGGGGGCGCACCTAGAATTCCCCCCTGCAGAATCGGGATTGCTCCAACTTATGCTCGGCTGGTGTCACCCTAAGCCGGCGTAAACCTCTAACCGGTTTTAACCGCGACGATAAAACCGGGTTTAAACCCTGAGTTTAACCCGATGAAATCTTGACCGTGGGATGCTCCCTCTCGATACTGCCGAATGTTCCATACATATGTATGTAGGTGGATGGCACTCGAGGTGTGTGCCACTGCATGCGAGATGGGACCGTTATTTCGTCGGCTTAGTTCTCCGGCCGGGGTTTTTCTCAAGGATTCCTTTTTATTAAAAGGTGTATTTCGTACCATGCAACTATTAGGGGCGTCGAAACCCGAGGTCCTTAAAATGTCATTGAGTAGGACAATCCGTAACCGGTTGCAGCCACGGACATCAAAACTGGTTTAAACCGGGGTATTGACCCCAGGTGCCCCGATTTCATGCCGGCCTAGGTGTCACCAATTCCTCGTGCGCACGAGCCGCACAAATACCTGCCAACAAAGCTACGTCAATAAAATGAGAGTGTTGTGAATTTCACCCAAGCCGGTGCGGCCGATGAAATTAGAGACGGTGTCTCTCATCTCGCACACACAACAGATGGATGTATTATCCAAACCTCAACCCACACAAATTGGCATCCGCACTTCGAGCTCAAATCGCTAGGGAAAGCGACGGATGAACCGAAATCGCAAATGAGAGTATGCGGCTTGCCACAAAGAAATCTGCGAGTTTTCGCGACTCTGCGTAACATTTCCGCACCATTGTCTCAGCACGGTTAAGTGTTTCAAAATCCGATCGGCCGGACACGTCAAATTCTTGCCACAAACTTGCATAAACACCGTCAGCGCAAAATGGCGATGTTGGGAATTTCACCCGAATTGGCAGTATCTCAATAACCCATGCCACAACTTTTGAGCTATTGTCAAGAGTGCAACCCCTTAACACCTAAATGCCGAATTCGTTTTGAGCAGTATAGCATCAGTACGAGCGCGGAAAGTAACTGCCATAACTTCGACGTTGGTAGACTATATTTGCCATGTATGAAGTATTGATGTCAATATTTGAGACTTAGGCAAGGTCCCTCAACATTACGAAGGCCGTCAAACTCGATACATCGAGCAAGAAACCTACTGGAAAGTGCAGGGGCGGCTTACTGGTAGACGATAAAAATATGCCCTATGAAGATTGCTCTAAAGGCCTCAAATTAACTACATATTATTTTTTCCCATTGGTATATAACATGATAAGTCTTCGTCCACTCATAAGAGGAAGCCAATAGTGGTGCCAAGCTCATGGCGCATGATCGCAAATGCCCCCAGGAATGGGTTCAGCCGGATTTCCGTATGGGGAACGATGTGGATCACATGTATTGAGGTATGCACACACGGTGTGAGTGATAAAATGGTGCCATGGTATTCGCATGATTATATTGTATCAGGTGGGCGAAGAATCGTAGCAACTGGAGGTTTAGAACTCGAGTAATCGCCAGAAACGTGAAAACCACGTACCTGGAAAACAGTATCAGTACCAACAGTATGGCGATTCGTCATTTAGGTGTTAAAGCAGTACGATACATACTTTGAGCGGCAGCCATAACGACGCACGACGCCAATTATCGTGACTTGTCCGTGGTACAGGTACAGGGAACCTGTGGATTTTCGTTCACTCACGTGCGTTTCCTTGGGACGGGATGCTGATGAGATTTGCTGTGTTTCAGGCAGCCCTGACAGGCAGCCCACTGACCCAAGACTCTAGTGTGCCCGTGCATACCGTAGTGACTTAGCAACCGTAGTAGGAGTACAGTACCGTACGTGACCGACCGACCGAGCGGGTTTTAGGTTTAAGTTATCTCCCACTAATTAGTAATTACTAGCTAACCAGTCGATCTAAAGTTCGCCACTAGGCCTGTGAGCTGTGGCGGTGTGACATACTGACATTTGCGAATTGCGATTAATCGTCATCGTAATCATCGTCATTTTGCGATCGGACGGCACTGGCGCGACACGATTATAATAATTGCGTAGAGCTTTAATACTCTGACGAATACAATTCTGAATTTTACTTTTCTCAATTCTCTTTTCTGAACATCGCTTCTGCCATGGCCCATGCCATAATTATGATAAGGTCGGGGTGGCGATGGCGTCGCGGCATACGTACGCGAATGCAGTGGCGAACTCGTGGCGATGTCGCCATTATCGTTTGGCGGTCGTCAAATCAAAATTTCGTTGGTGTCCGGGTCCGTTGGGATTCGAGATTTGATTAGTCAAGCAAGCAAGTAAGTAAGTAAGTAAGTGATTTGCCCGGGTTCGTCCTTAGAAAGAGCAGGGGTTTATAACACTTTTTACATTCACTCAAGTAAACGGTACACTGCATTCTGACACACCAGGAAGTATCGGTTAGATATATCCCTCAAGGTCGTGGACCCATTCCACGTATCATTATAGTCAACTGCTTTGGCCATGTTAGGCTAAAGACCAGGGCGTGGTATCGGTTGCATTTGTGGCTTTCGACCGTTCTTTTTGTTGGACAATTGCATGTTTCACTTTCGATTGGTAGTCGAATAGCCGCATACTTCCTCTCGATTGGTAGTGACATATTTAAAATCGGTTTCGACTGATAACGACAACTCGCAAATCGTTGTCGACTGATAATGATATCTCGCAACGGGTCGTCGACCGATAACGACAGTTTTCACGCCGCCGACTTCTGCGACTTTGCGCGGTTGTCCACCCGAAGAAATCAGCAAATTGTTATCGGGAAACGTACGCAAAACCAAGTTTTGTCGATATACGGCTCGCAATAATTCGAGAGACATGTAGAACCGGAGGTTCTTTGTGCACATTTTGTACAAAATCGGTTCTCGTCTGGTATTGATATTGCCCAAACAAGTGTTGACTGGTAATGATATCGCCGGAAGGGTTGTCGACCGGTACCGGTATCCCCGGATCAAGCGTCGACTGGTAGTGATATGTGAACATTACCTATCGACCGATAGTGATGCATTCGGCATATCGATTCTGTCGAAAAGTCGAGCTATCGATGCCACGCCTTCCTCAAGACGCCGTTTGAGTTGGGCGCTCCATTAGGGGACAATATGTACGTTTGATGCAGCCGCGGCGCTTGACGGAATCACGTGTTGGCGACGTGTTTGGCATTTTTCGACGATACTTTACCTTGGGATTACCGGATGAGTTTAGCTAGATAGCTACCTCTTTCCGCCTTGCTGGGCCGTATACCAGTTGACCGACGTCGACGTCCACTTCTGTGTCATCATCTGGTTAATTTTCGTTGGTTTCGGCTTCTTGGAAACTGTGCATTTTGCCTTTACCCGAAACGCTAGCCCGGCGTTGCACTATCTACTCTGTTGGCATTCGAGTACCGTGACTACGAACACACGGAGAAGACTTATGAATGAGAGCGACTTGGACTACAAGATGGCGTGTGCGAGATTCGCCTACACCGGTGACGACGCCTACTACGCCACCGGCGCCCGCAGCCGCTCATCTGGGCACCGACGCAGCAGCGGTCAGGGCGCCGCGGCGGGCAGCCGGCGGCTCCTCCTAAAAGTAGGAATCGGCCGGATCTCTCGGGCTCTCGGGTTGGTGCTTCCGTCACCCGACCCGTTGGTGGCATACGACAAAGAAAACAAGAAGGCCCTGCCCTTGTGCAACAGGTGTCAGTGCGCGACAGGGTGTGGAGCAGGCGTACCACGCCTACATGGACTGCGAGTATACGGCGGGAAGAAGGAGCCAGCGCCGGGCACAGCGGCCGCATCCGCTGCATTCCCATCGAGGATTGTGAGGAGGACGCCTACACCCTGGATGTGTGTCAGGTGTTCCAGCAGGCGTCCGATTGCGGGGGGTATCGGCGTTCGCGGCAGCAGTGCGACAGCGTACCGTGCGCCCGCGGTGGTGTCGGCCAGCGGCATTCAGAGCGACGTGGCCGTTTCGGCGTACGGTTTCCACGTCGCTGTGGACTCTGACGGCGATGACGACTACGACGTGCTGGCAGAGCTCCACACGATCACAGAGAAGGTGCACGATGTGGGCGGGAGGCGCGCAGGTGTGTCTTTCTCACAGGCATCCGTGCCTCGTCCCACGCAGGCGACGGTGGCCACGGTGCACGGTGCGACGGCTTCGACTTCACGGTCGGCTGGACAGGTGGTGCCAGCAGCTGGTGGTGCTTGGGCTGGGAGAGACTCGCCCGAGCCTCAGGACGGCGTCCTTAATCAGGTGGTGGCAGCGACGTGAGAAGAACCTCCCGCCTACGGGCGCATAACGAGCATTCGTCCGCCCACGGAGGAGTGTCCGGGCGGCGCCGAGCTGCTGCCGGTGTCGCACGGGTGATGCGTTCGCGCAGCCATTCTTCGTTGGGGCGTGCTCATTTGCGCCGGCGGAGGAATCATTCGCGGGGCGTGAGGAGAGAACCTCAATCGAGCCGATCGAGAAATCATTCGTAGAGTCCGACGAGGAATGGGAGTTGACTGACTCCGATTCGGAGAAATCATTCGTGGGAGCCCCTGGCTGTGCTTCGGCGGTACGCTCTCAGCAAGTGGTGGGCTGCGATGCTCCTCCGTCCGGGCTTCGACCGCATTTTATTTTGCATGCATGTTTGCTCGGAGTCTTTGCTTTGGCATTGCTGGGGTAGCTGTGGGCTTTGGCGGCATCAAGATCGTATCAACACCGATGACGGCAACTCCGTCACCGAAGACCCGGATATGTGTATTGGGGCGACTTGCATCTATTCTGGGGTAGACACTCTGTAACAAACGCCGGCTTCTCATGGTACCGCGCCGGGTTTGTTCAGCTGGTGACACGCATGACAGTGGTGACAGTATGACAAGCTTCGCGAAGATGACCATCTGTGAGATGCAGACTTGCCAGAGAAGATATTGTCAATATCAGGTTACTGAGGAATGATACGATGACGACGGCAGTGACTCCTTTGCCACTGACGTGTCAGTCAGAATGTGTTAAACGGTAACAGTATTAAAGCTGGCACGGAATAATGACTTTCCATTGGCCAGATGAAGATTCGAGGGCTAGAACCCGTTACAGTTTTGGGAAATGTGACAGAGCATTGAGAGATAAGTGACCTCTGACCGAAGGTCAGATCAGTGGACTCATTATTGTTTTGCCTTCGCAAGTACCAGGTGGCTGTTCGCGTGCCAGTGCTAGAGTGCTAAGACAGTTCTGCTCACAGCTTTTGTACACACAATAATTCGTATTTTGTGATATAATATCAATTTTGACGGATATATTTTACTGCTGTTTTCATACTTTTTCAAAACAATAATGTCCTGCGCGGAGCGGCTTTTTATTTCAGTGTTAATCCGGAAGTGAAGGCCCTTTGGCGAGAAGTTAGCAGCAGTTGAAAGAGCGGATTCGGAAGTCAGGCGACTCCAGGGGCACCCACGGTGCACTGGCGGAACCTTTTTCTTCCCTGAGCTTGGTGGTACTTGCACTGGAAGAGCTTCCAGCAGCAGCGGCGACGGATCAGCTTTGAATTCACTAGACATGAGCGGTTTCCTTCTGCACAGTGATATGCTTAACACCTCTGTCTTCAGCGAATCCAGGGGCACCCCTGGTGCACTGGCCTAGCTGCTGACAGGTGTCCTTCAGTTTTAAGCTAATCAGCACTGCATGAGCTTGGGCGGCGGCAGCGACAAAGTCAATCAGCAGTTAATGTACACCTGGATGAGCAGCTCTCAGTGGTTCTTTCAGCTGACCACCTTGCTTGAAGTGACTCCAGGGGCACCCATGGTGCACTGGCTTAACTGAAAGGCAGGTGTGTTTCACCTGAGAGCTAATCAGCAGCGGCATCTGCCCTGTCTTACCGGCTAAGAGTGGATCAACAGCTGATGTGCACCTTGATGAACTATCTTCCAGTGGGCTCTCCAGCTGGCCACCTTGTCTGAAGTGAATCCAGGGACACCCCTGGTGTACTGGCTTAGCTGAAAGGCAGGTGTGCTTGGCCTGTGAGCTAATTAGCGGCGACATCTGCTTTTATTTACCAGCGGGGAAGTGGATCAGCAGTGAATCACTGCTCTATGTCTGGAACTCCAACTTACGGTTTCTTTGGCAGCTCCACTTTGTCTGACGGTTAATCCAGGGACACCCCTGGTGTACTGGCCTAAGCCTGAAGCAGAGGAAGAGCTTGCTAGAGGACTGGCAGCTGCATCAACTCTGAAGGCGACAACTGAGTGGTTTATTCCCTGGTTTGACACAGTGACCTGGTGAATTTAGAGTTAATTACGTTTCCAGCCTGGAGTGCTGCTCACTACTGGAGTGACCTTCTGCTGTCTTATCACAATGTGTTGGAGAATTCTTCTATCCTTTCTACAGTGTTGGTCAACCGGTGAGGCCCTCATATCACGGGCCACCTCCTGAATCAGCAGTAGTGCTGCGAATCCAGAGTGCTCAGCATACTGGCTTAGCTTCCAACTCTGTCAGCGACCTGGTACTTGTTTGTTGGACTGGACTGGAGAGTGAGCTTATATGCCAGCCGTGGCTTTCTTGATTAGCAGTGGTGGTGTGAATCCAGGGGTGCTCAGCACACTGGCCTAGCTCACACCGCTGCATATCAGTGCTATTTCTTGGTGTTGAGGAGTTGCCCTCACTGTCACTGTCCTCTTCATGAACTCTGGCCCAGCTTTAATTTTCCTTGCACGAGTACTCTACATCTGCTGCTGATTCAGAGCGCTGAAGCGCAGTGCTGGACCTTTAGGCATTCGCTGCCCACACGCGTTTCGTTCTTTCACTTGTTCAGCAAGGCAAATCCAGGGGCACTCAGTGCACTGGCCTGAGCCAGTCTGAGTCAAGACTCCAGTCTACTGGGGAACGAGCTTTGCGCTGAGAGAGGGGAACTCGCCCTTGGTCCCGTTGACTGAGCATCAACACAGCACTTCACCACGGAGGGAGAGTCAGAGCCAAGCGCTGCCTCTGCTCATTCCAGAGAACGTGAGGCACGACGGCTGGCACGAGGACGAACCAGTCAGGACCCTGACACGGAGTATATGAGCGCAGAGGGGTCGGGCTCAGAAAATACTTCCTCCGCACCGTCATCTCCAGCGGCAACAGCGCTAGGAGCAGCAGCACTCACAGCAGCAGTAGTAGCCTCAGCGCCTGCAAACCAGTTTCTCTTTGCGTTTGACGACGTAGACGAGATGGATCACTATGAGAAGGAGAGCCACTCACTTGACAAGGATGACGTCAGACTCCAGTACACCGGTAGTAAGAGTGAGGACAGAGCGCTCTTCATCAGGCGTTTCGTGGACATGGTGGCGAAAGTCCAGCGGGCTTTTGAGGCCAGGAAGCGTAGGTACATGAAGTCAGCATCTTACCATGCGCTCAGTCAGCAGCAGAAGGAGGCCTTCGCTGGGTCCAGACCAGACTACAGATCATTGTGGGACAGCATACCATCGTTTCTAGCAGGGGATGACCATGCCACCTCAGTCGCTTATGACTGGTGGTGTGCTGCCTACCTGAAGAATGGCGTCATGGCTTCACACGCTTGCCATGTCCTGAAAGACGTTACCATGAGAGATGCTTACCAGGGATCTGTGCGTTGTGCTCAGCCTCCTTTTCATGAGCTGGCGCCAGGGACAACCTGGGCAGTTTGTAAGGTGTTCGAGGATGGTGATGAGGATGGCGAGGCGTCTGATGAGTGGGCAGTCGAGGGAACCTCCACGAGGGGTCTCACGGGGCCAGATGGCACTGAAGATTCTCACTACTCTTGGGCCTTGAGGGCGTTCGTTGCAGAGCTCGAAGCTAAATTCTTGATGAAGGGCACCAAAGAGAAAGAAGATCTCTTGATCGCCAAGCCGCAGACCAACGAGCAGGACGGTCTCACCTACGTGAAAAGCTGTCGTCGCAGGGAGGCAGCTCTCAATACCGGCAGGAGGGTGGAGGACTCCATCGTCAGGCAGAACGTCGAGGAATGCATTAAGGGCCTGCGCATCAAAGAATACCGAGATCGCGTGTCCGAGCAGCTGCGCGTCAGTCATCCTGCCCCCAACAGGGTTACTTGGGAGGACCTCGAGGTGATTGTGGAGGTGCAGGACAAGCTCAAGAACGATGCAGAGGCTTGGGCCCTCACGCTGCAGCAGGAGCTGGTTCGCAGGCTCAACTGCGTGTACTCCTGCTTTGAGGCCAGGCAGATGGGGCTTGACCTGTCTGCGCTGGTATCAGCCATGAGGCGCTCGGGTTCTGCCTCCAAGACTGGGGACAGACGCAGGGACCCCAAGAAGAAGGAGCAGGCGCAGCATGGTGGCGACGACGCCAAGAAGCCTGTGAGGGAAGCGAATAATGCCGAACGTCAGAAACCTTCTTACAGCAAGGTGCCACCACCCGATGCTTCGAAGAAGTTTCAGTGTGACTGGTGCTTTACGCGCCTGCCTCACTCCCCAGATCGCTGCTACACGGGGTGTCGTGATTCCCGGGTGCCGCCCAACTTCCATAAGGACAGGCAGAACTCCAAGTGGCCAGATGAGGTTAAGAATGCCCAGATGCGTGCCTACAACATCGCACACCGCTTTGACAAGCACAAGATGGGGATCACCACCAAGGAGTGGCTTAAGCTCCCGGAGGCCAAGCAGAAGCAACCACAGCAGCAGCAACAGCAGCAGCAAGTGGCTGCCAGTGCCGAGGTTAAGGAGAAGCTCGCCGCAGAATTGTCAGGCCTCCAGGCAGGGTCACCTCCAAAGGATGACGAGATCGCCGATGCACAGGCTCTATCAGAGGACAGCGATGCGGATACCGAGTACAACTCCAACTTCACCCAACAGGCAGAATACGAGGAGGATGAGCAGGACTGCCCTGCTGGGGGTGGATTGGGAGGTGGTCATGGTGTTGGCATCGATCACGCACCGAGCCTCCAGGCCAGCGCTGCTGTCGCCTTGGGCAACACTCAGCAGATGCGGGGCTTCCAGGTCAAGACGCCGGAGGAGTTCGACAGGGCCGCTCAGGTGCCTAGAGCCGTCCCTCCCGACGTGCTCAGCAGGAAGGTCCACCTGCTGGCATCGAATCTTCGCAGCTCTGTGCGTGCCTGCTCGCAGATCGCGGCCATCCTGATATCCCAGAACGCCATTGATCTCCCGAAGGACATCGAGAATCTTGTGGCACTTGAGGAGCTTCTGGGCAAGGATCCGAATGACGCAGCCGAACAGCCCGCTGAGGTCAATGAGCATGAGTTGGAAGACACTCACGCCGCAGCGACGCAAGGAGCAAGCGGGGACGCAGACGGTCCAGGACATCGTGCAACCGAGGAGATGCCGTTGGACGAGATGCCCAGCGGGGTGGTCGACAGCGTCGCCGCTCAATGCGCAGCTGCTGCTTACGTGGACGATCTGGGGGTGGTTGACTTCAGTGACCATGGACATGTGCGAGCTGGTACCATCAAGACCTCCGCTTACGACGCACTGAGGGCAAAGATGGCACAGCATCTGACCGACGAGCAGGTGCTGTTGATGTCTCAAGTTCAGCCCATCTGCAAGTTGCAGAATGCCACTCTATATGAGGGGCTTGCGCTGGTGTCATCCGGTGGCGAGCTTATGCTGTACCGGGCAATCCTCATGGACACCGGCGCCAACTGTAACATCATCTCGATCTCTGTTGTGAGGCGGCTGGGTCTCACGATTTACGAAGCCACCACCGGCGCCAAGGTCACCAGATGTGACAACAGTCCCACAAAGTTTACCCATTATTGCTACGTGGACGTCATTCTGGCAGCGGGCACGCCGCACATGACGCTTCACCGCTTGTATGCCTTCGTGACCTTCGAGGCTGAGAACTCGTGGGACCTGCTGATAGGTACTGGGCCATTGAAGAACTCCCTGATGATTGATATCAAGCTTGGGAGTGGAGTGGCCGTATCACATGCGCCAACGATCCTGGGCATGAACGCCCAGGTGGTGCTTCCGCTGGTGGACATGACGCCACCCAAACGTCCTGACCTGCCCAGGCGCGTGGACCCGGTGGTGTGTCTGCAGTCAGAGATTTTCGGACAGGGATTGGAGGGTGATTGGCTGAGGCACACGCCTCTGAGCACGAGCGAGGAGAGATTCGCGGCTTCGGGGATCCAGTGTGAGCACATTGATGACCATGACGAGTCACCAGTGACGTCACAACCTCCTTCGCCGAGACCGCTTGCTGATCTCCCACGACATCGAGTCGCCACACCAGCAGAGATTCAGGAGCAATGTCGCCGTCAGACGTGCTCTCTTGAAGGCGGCCGACGTAGCAGCCTGCCGTCGCTGACGCCCGCCGTACAGGCAGCGTCGGAGCACATGCTCGAACAGTTCTACAAGGAGCCAGACCCTTGGAAAGGTGGGCACGCTAAGTGGGTCACCGACTGGACACGGAGTCCTTCTCGGGTAAATGTTGGGGACCATCCGTCTTTGGATACCCCGCTCGATTATCACTGGGCGGACCAAAGGCTGTATCTAGACCGGCATCACGTCGCGCGCCTCTGCCGCATCCTCCAGGATCCCGCCCAGGACATGCCGAGCAGACCCTCTCGTGAGCATGTCTGCGTGGAGTTCGCCCGCTGCCTCGAACAGAAGTGGGTGACGATGCACCAGCTGATGACTCCGAACTGGCTGCATGTGGACCAAAAGCTGAAGCACGACGATCAGAAGAACTGCTGGGTGCTCGATGGCGACTACACGACGTATGTACCGTCCTCGGCCAGCAAGCAGGACGTCACCAGGCCCCGGGAGAGCAGGTCGCAGCTAGACTACAACCCAATCCAGAGGCTGCAGAGCACGCTCCAGTCGTTGCTCAAGTACCCCAGTGGTGAAGTCACTGGCACCCTTATGTGGGATTTGAGGAAGCGCGTCTTCTGTGTTCAGCCAAGCGCAGCCACGCAGCAGCTCGATCTGCTGCATTGCACATTGTCTCATGTGCGCGTGTCCAACCGTGAAGAGGTGCTGGACGAGCTCCAGCTCCCTCACTGGTACGAGAGTACGGGCGTCTGGACGTACCAGTTGCTCAGATACCTCTGCCCAGTGGACATTGAAGCTCTCTCTGATGGCATACTCCGTCAATATGCTCGACATGGCGGCGAGAGACCGCCTCTGGAGCTCGTCTTCTCGGATTCCAGCACCAAGTACTACCCAGTGGGGGATGGCCTTGGGGGGCCTGGCAGGGTGTTCTCCGAGAATGCTGCCGCCCAGGAGTACCTGCGCCTGGGGGAGATGCGGAAAATGCTCAAGTCGGTCGACACCAGGCGGCAGGGTCACGAGGCGCTCTATGCAGACGCAAAGCGCAGGCCGCCACCGTCCAACGACATGGCTCATT
>LGRX02024749.1:0-20660 GCA_001247695.2 Cymbomonas tetramitiformis | reverse complement strand
GGTAATGCTCGAATTGTTGTGGTGGTGAATACAAGGTGTGCTTTAATCGTTTAAACTATCTTATTCGAGATATGCAACTTTCGAGTTGCTAAGCTAGTACTAATTAGTAAGTAGAACTAACTTACTAAGTAGTGCAAGTTAGTTCACATTAAAAAATACATGACATTATGGATCTTTACATGAAGCCGAAACCTGGGTAGCACTTTCCTTTATTGGCGAGTGTCGTATTTTTTACATCATGTCGTGATGTGATCTGATAGAAACCGCGCTCATACCGGTTGTCTCCACTACCTTGGCAACCCCCTCGGCATCACACTTTATGATTCCGTACGACTGGAGGACGAACCGGGGACAGAGGTGCATTCTCCACACGTGTCGACCTGTATGCTTCATACTTTCGGCTAATCTAGGGGGGCGCACCTAGAATTCCCCCCTGCAGAATCGGGATTGCTCCAACTTATGCTCGGCTGGTGTCACCCTAAGCCGGCGTAAACCTCTAACCGGTTTTAACCGCGACGATAAAACCGGGTTTAAACCCTGAGTTTAACCCGATGAAATCTTGACCGTGGGATGCTCCCTCTCGATACTGCCGAATGTTCCATACATATGTATGTAGGTGGATGGCACTCGAGGTGTGTGCCACTGCATGCGAGATGGGACCGTTATTTCGTCGGCTTAGTTCTCCGGCCGGGGTTTTTCTCAAGGATTCCTTTTTATTAAAAGGTGTATTTCGTACCATGCAACTATTAGGGGCGTCGAAACCCGAGGTCCTTAAAATGTCATTGAGTAGGACAATCCGTAACCGGTTGCAGCCACGGACATCAAAACTGGTTTAAACCGGGGTATTGACCCCAGGTGCCCCGATTTCATGCCGGCCTAGGTGTCACCAATTCCTCGTGCGCACGAGCCGCACAAATACCTGCCAACAAAGCTACGTCAATAAAATGAGAGTGTTGTGAATTTCACCCAAGCCGGTGCGGCCGATGAAATTAGAGACGGTGTCTCTCATCTCGCACACACAACAGATGGATGTATTATCCAAACCTCAACCCACACAAATTGGCATCCGCACTTCGAGCTCAAATCGCTAGGGAAAGCGACGGATGAACCGAAATCGCAAATGAGAGTATGCGGCTTGCCACAAAGAAATCTGCGAGTTTTCGCGACTCTGCGTAACATTTCCGCACCATTGTCTCAGCACGGTTAAGTGTTTCAAAATCCGATCGGCCGGACACGTCAAATTCTTGCCACAAACTTGCATAAACACCGTCAGCGCAAAATGGCGATGTTGGGAATTTCACCCGAATTGGCAGTATCTCAATAACCCATGCCACAACTTTTGAGCTATTGTCAAGAGTGCAACCCCTTAACACCTAAATGCCGAATTCGTTTTGAGCAGTATAGCATCAGTACGAGCGCGGAAAGTAACTGCCATAACTTCGACGTTGGTAGACTATATTTGCCATGTATGAAGTATTGATGTCAATATTTGAGACTTAGGCAAGGTCCCTCAACATTACGAAGGCCGTCAAACTCGATACATCGAGCAAGAAACCTACTGGAAAGTGCAGGGGCGGCTTACTGGTAGACGATAAAAATATGCCCTATGAAGATTGCTCTAAAGGCCTCAAATTAACTACATATTATTTTTTCCCATTGGTATATAACATGATAAGTCTTCGTCCACTCATAAGAGGAAGCCAATAGTGGTGCCAAGCTCATGGCGCATGATCGCAAATGCCCCCAGGAATGGGTTCAGCCGGATTTCCGTATGGGGAACGATGTGGATCACATGTATTGAGGTATGCACACACGGTGTGAGTGATAAAATGGTGCCATGGTATTCGCATGATTATATTGTATCAGGTGGGCGAAGAATCGTAGCAACTGGAGGTTTAGAACTCGAGTAATCGCCAGAAACGTGAAAACCACGTACCTGGAAAACAGTATCAGTACCAACAGTATGGCGATTCGTCATTTAGGTGTTAAAGCAGTACGATACATACTTTGAGCGGCAGCCATAACGACGCACGACGCCAATTATCGTGACTTGTCCGTGGTACAGGTACAGGGAACCTGTGGATTTTCGTTCACTCACGTGCGTTTCCTTGGGACGGGATGCTGATGAGATTTGCTGTGTTTCAGGCAGCCCTGACAGGCAGCCCACTGACCCAAGACTCTAGTGTGCCCGTGCATACCGTAGTGACTTAGCAACCGTAGTAGGAGTACAGTACCGTACGTGACCGACCGACCGAGCGGGTTTTAGGTTTAAGTTATCTCCCACTAATTAGTAATTACTAGCTAACCAGTCGATCTAAAGTTCGCCACTAGGCCTGTGAGCTGTGGCGGTGTGACATACTGACATTTGCGAATTGCGATTAATCGTCATCGTAATCATCGTCATTTTGCGATCGGACGGCACTGGCGCGACACGATTATAATAATTGCGTAGAGCTTTAATACTCTGACGAATACAATTCTGAATTTTACTTTTCTCAATTCTCTTTTCTGAACATCGCTTCTGCCATGGCCCATGCCATAATTATGATAAGGTCGGGGTGGCGATGGCGTCGCGGCATACGTACGCGAATGCAGTGGCGAACTCGTGGCGATGTCGCCATTATCGTTTGGCGGTCGTCAAATCAAAATTTCGTTGGTGTCCGGGTCCGTTGGGATTCGAGATTTGATTAGTCAAGCAAGCAAGTAAGTAAGTAAGTAAGTGATTTGCCCGGGTTCGTCCTTAGAAAGAGCAGGGGTTTATAACACTTTTTACATTCACTCAAGTAAACGGTACACTGCATTCTGACACACCAGGAAGTATCGGTTAGATATATCCCTCAAGGTCGTGGACCCATTCCACGTATCATTATAGTCAACTGCTTTGGCCATGTTAGGCTAAAGACCAGGGCGTGGTATCGGTTGCATTTGTGGCTTTCGACCGTTCTTTTTGTTGGACAATTGCATGTTTCACTTTCGATTGGTAGTCGAATAGCCGCATACTTCCTCTCGATTGGTAGTGACATATTTAAAATCGGTTTCGACTGATAACGACAACTCGCAAATCGTTGTCGACTGATAATGATATCTCGCAACGGGTCGTCGACCGATAACGACAGTTTTCACGCCGCCGACTTCTGCGACTTTGCGCGGTTGTCCACCCGAAGAAATCAGCAAATTGTTATCGGGAAACGTACGCAAAACCAAGTTTTGTCGATATACGGCTCGCAATAATTCGAGAGACATGTAGAACCGGAGGTTCTTTGTGCACATTTTGTACAAAATCGGTTCTCGTCTGGTATTGATATTGCCCAAACAAGTGTTGACTGGTAATGATATCGCCGGAAGGGTTGTCGACCGGTACCGGTATCCCCGGATCAAGCGTCGACTGGTAGTGATATGTGAACATTACCTATCGACCGATAGTGATGCATTCGGCATATCGATTCTGTCGAAAAGTCGAGCTATCGATGCCACGCCTTCCTCAAGACGCCGTTTGAGTTGGGCGCTCCATTAGGGGACAATATGTACGTTTGATGCAGCCGCGGCGCTTGACGGAATCACGTGTTGGCGACGTGTTTGGCATTTTTCGACGATACTTTACCTTGGGATTACCGGATGAGTTTAGCTAGATAGCTACCTCTTTCCGCCTTGCTGGGCCGTATACCAGTTGACCGACGTCGACGTCCACTTCTGTGTCATCATCTGGTTAATTTTCGTTGGTTTCGGCTTCTTGGAAACTGTGCATTTTGCCTTTACCCGAAACGCTAGCCCGGCGTTGCACTATCTACTCTGTTGGCATTCGAGTACCGTGACTACGAACACACGGAGAAGACTTATGAATGAGAGCGACTTGGACTACAAGATGGCGTGTGCGAGATTCGCCTACACCGGTGACGACGCCTACTACGCCACCGGCGCCCGCAGCCGCTCATCTGGGCACCGACGCAGCAGCGGTCAGGGCGCCGCGGCGGGCAGCCGGCGGCTCCTCCTAAAAGTAGGAATCGGCCGGATCTCTCGGGCTCTCGGGTTGGTGCTTCCGTCACCCGACCCGTTGGTGGCATACGACAAAGAAAACAAGAAGGCCCTGCCCTTGTGCAACAGGTGTCAGTGCGCGACAGGGTGTGGAGCAGGCGTACCACGCCTACATGGACTGCGAGTATACGGCGGGAAGAAGGAGCCAGCGCCGGGCACAGCGGCCGCATCCGCTGCATTCCCATCGAGGATTGTGAGGAGGACGCCTACACCCTGGATGTGTGTCAGGTGTTCCAGCAGGCGTCCGATTGCGGGGGGTATCGGCGTTCGCGGCAGCAGTGCGACAGCGTACCGTGCGCCCGCGGTGGTGTCGGCCAGCGGCATTCAGAGCGACGTGGCCGTTTCGGCGTACGGTTTCCACGTCGCTGTGGACTCTGACGGCGATGACGACTACGACGTGCTGGCAGAGCTCCACACGATCACAGAGAAGGTGCACGATGTGGGCGGGAGGCGCGCAGGTGTGTCTTTCTCACAGGCATCCGTGCCTCGTCCCACGCAGGCGACGGTGGCCACGGTGCACGGTGCGACGGCTTCGACTTCACGGTCGGCTGGACAGGTGGTGCCAGCAGCTGGTGGTGCTTGGGCTGGGAGAGACTCGCCCGAGCCTCAGGACGGCGTCCTTAATCAGGTGGTGGCAGCGACGTGAGAAGAACCTCCCGCCTACGGGCGCATAACGAGCATTCGTCCGCCCACGGAGGAGTGTCCGGGCGGCGCCGAGCTGCTGCCGGTGTCGCACGGGTGATGCGTTCGCGCAGCCATTCTTCGTTGGGGCGTGCTCATTTGCGCCGGCGGAGGAATCATTCGCGGGGCGTGAGGAGAGAACCTCAATCGAGCCGATCGAGAAATCATTCGTAGAGTCCGACGAGGAATGGGAGTTGACTGACTCCGATTCGGAGAAATCATTCGTGGGAGCCCCTGGCTGTGCTTCGGCGGTACGCTCTCAGCAAGTGGTGGGCTGCGATGCTCCTCCGTCCGGGCTTCGACCGCATTTTATTTTGCATGCATGTTTGCTCGGAGTCTTTGCTTTGGCATTGCTGGGGTAGCTGTGGGCTTTGGCGGCATCAAGATCGTATCAACACCGATGACGGCAACTCCGTCACCGAAGACCCGGATATGTGTATTGGGGCGACTTGCATCTATTCTGGGGTAGACACTCTGTAACAAACGCCGGCTTCTCATGGTACCGCGCCGGGTTTGTTCAGCTGGTGACACGCATGACAGTGGTGACAGTATGACAAGCTTCGCGAAGATGACCATCTGTGAGATGCAGACTTGCCAGAGAAGATATTGTCAATATCAGGTTACTGAGGAATGATACGATGACGACGGCAGTGACTCCTTTGCCACTGACGTGTCAGTCAGAATGTGTTAAACGGTAACAGTATTAAAGCTGGCACGGAATAATGACTTTCCATTGGCCAGATGAAGATTCGAGGGCTAGAACCCGTTACAGTTTTGGGAAATGTGACAGAGCATTGAGAGATAAGTGACCTCTGACCGAAGGTCAGATCAGTGGACTCATTATTGTTTTGCCTTCGCAAGTACCAGGTGGCTGTTCGCGTGCCAGTGCTAGAGTGCTAAGACAGTTCTGCTCACAGCTTTTGTACACACAATAATTCGTATTTTGTGATATAATATCAATTTTGACGGATATATTTTACTGCTGTTTTCATACTTTTTCAAAACAATAATGTCCTGCGCGGAGCGGCTTTTTATTTCAGTGTTAATCCGGAAGTGAAGGCCCTTTGGCGAGAAGTTAGCAGCAGTTGAAAGAGCGGATTCGGAAGTCAGGCGACTCCAGGGGCACCCACGGTGCACTGGCGGAACCTTTTTCTTCCCTGAGCTTGGTGGTACTTGCACTGTAAGAGCTTCCAGCAACAGCGGCGGCGGATCAGCTTTGAATTCACCAGACATGAGCGGTTTCCTTCTGCACAGTGATATGTTTAACACCTCTGTCTTCAGCGAATCCAGGGGCACCCCTGGTGCACTGGCCTAGCTGCTGACAGGTGTCCTTCAGTTTAAGCTAATCAGCACTGCATGAGCTTGGGCGGCGGCAGCGACAAAGTCAATCAGCAGTTAATGTACACCTGGATGAGCAGCTCTCAGTGGTTCTTTCAGCTGACCACCTTGCTTGAAGTGACTCCAGGGGCACCCATGGTGCACTGGCTTAACTGAAAGGCAGGTGTGTTTCACCTGAGAGCTAATCAGCAGCGGCATCTGCCCTGTCTTACCGGCTAAGAGTGGATCAACAGCTGATGTGCACCTTGATGAACTATCTTTCAGTGGGCTCTCCAGCTGGCCACCTTGTCTGAAGTGAATCCGGGGACACCCCTGGTGTACTGGCTTAGCTGAAAGGCAGGTGTGCTTGGCCTGTGAGCTAATTAGCGGCGACATCTGCTTTTATTCACCAGTGAAGAAGTGGATCAGCAGTGAATCACTGCTCTATGTCTGGAACTCCAACTTACGGTTTCTTTGGCAGCTCCACTTTGTCTGACGGTTAATCCAGGGACACCCCTGGTGTACTGGCCTAAGCCTGAAGCAGAGGAAGAGCTTGCTAGAAGACTGGCAGCTGCATCAACTCTGAAGGCGACAACTGAGTGGTTTATTCCCTGGTTTGACACAGTGACCTGGTGAATTTAGAGTTAATTACGTTTCCAGCCTGGAGTGCTGCTCACTACTGGAGTGACCTTCTGCTGTCTTATCACAATGTGTTGGAGAATTCTTCTATCCTTTCTACAGTGTTGGTCAACCGGTGAGGCCCTCATATCACGGGCCACCTCCTGAATCAGCAGTAGTGCTGCGAATCCAGAGTGCTCAGCATACTGGCTTAGCTTCCAACTCTGTCAGCGACCTGGTACTTGTTTGTTGGACTGGACTGGAGAGTGAGCTTATATGCCAGCCGTGGCTTTCTTGATTAGCAGTGGTGGTGTGAATCCAGGGGTGCTCAGCACACTGGCCTAGCTCACACCGCTGCATATCAGTGCTATTTCTTGGTGTTGAGGAGTTGCCCTCACTGTCACTGTCCTCTTCATGAACTCTGGCCCAGCTTTAATTTTCCTTGCACGAGTACTCTACATCTGCTGCTGATTCAGAGCGCTGAAGCGCAGTGCTGGACCTTTAGGCATTCGCTGCCCACACGCGTTTCGTTCTTTCACTTGTTCAGCAAGGCAAATCCAGGGGCACTCAGTGCACTGGCCTGAGCCAGTCTGAGTCAAGACTCCAGTCTACTGGGGAACGAGCTTTGCGCTGAGAGAGGGGAACTCGCCCTTGGTCCCGTTGACTGAGCATCAACACAGCACTTCACCACGGAGGGAGAGTCAGAGCCAAGCGCTGCCTCTGCTCATTCCAGAGAACGTGAGGCACGACGGCTGGCACGAGGACGAACCAGTCAGGACCCTGACACGGAGTATATGAGCGCAGAGGGGTCGGGCTCAGAAAATACTTCCTCCGCACCGTCATCTCCAGCGGCAACAGCGCTAGGAGCAGCAGCACTCACAGCAGCAGTAGTAGCCTCAGCGCCTGCAAACCAGTTTCTCTTTGCGTTTGACGACGTAGACGAGATGGATCACTATGAGAAGGAGAGCCACTCACTTGACAAGGAAGACGTCAGACTCCAGTACACCGGTAGTAAGAGTGAGGACAAAGCGCTCTTCATCAGGCGTTTCGTGGACATGGTGGCGAAAGTCCAGCGGGCTTTTGAGGCCAGGAAGCGTAGGTACATGAAGTCAGCATCTTACCATGCGCTCAGTCAGCAGCAGAAGGAGGCCTTCGCTGGGTCCAGACCAGACTACAGATCATTGTGGGACAGCATACCATCGTTTCTAGCAGGGGATGACCATGCCACCTCAGTCGCTTATGACTGGTGGTGTGCTGCCTACCTGAAGAATGGCGTCATGGCTTCACACGCTAGCCATGTCCTGAAAGACGTTACCATGAGAGATGCTTACCAGGGATCTGTGCGTTGTGCTCAGCCTCCTTTTCATGAGCTGGCGCCAGGGACAACCTGGGCAGTTTGTAAGGTGTTCGAGGATGGTGATGAGGATGGCGAGGCGTCTGATGAGTGGGCAGTCGAGGGAACCTCCACGAGGGGTCTCACGGGGCCAGATGGCACCGAAGATTCTCACTACTCTTGGGCCTTGAGGGCGTTCGTTGCAGAGCTCGAAGCTAAATTCTTGATGAAGGGCACCAAAGAGAAAGAAGATCTCTTGATCGCCAAGCCGCAGACCAACGAGCAGGACGGTCTCACCTACGTGAAAAGCTGTCGTCGCAGGGAGGCAGCTCTCAATACCGGCAGGAGGGTGGAGGACTCCATCGTCAGGCAGAACGTCGAGGAATGCATTAAGGGCCTGCGCATCAAAGAATACCGAGATCGCGTGTCCGAGCAGCTGCGCGTCAGTCATCCTGCCCCCAACAGGGTTACTTGGGAGGACCTCGAGGTGATTGTGGAGGTGCAGGACAAGCTCAAGAACGATGCAGAGGCTTGGGCCCTCACGCTGCAGCAGGAGCTGGTTCGCAGGCTCAACTGCGTGTACTCCTGCTTTGAGGCCAGGCAGATGGGGCTTGACCTGTCTGCGCTGGTATCAGCCATGAGGCGCTCGGGTTCTGCCTCCAAGATTGGGGACAGACGCAGGGACCCCAAGAAGAAGGAGCAGGCACAGCATGGTGGCGACGACGCCAAGAAGCCTGTGAGGGAAGCGAATAATGCCGAACGTCAGAAACCTTCTTACAGTAAGGTGCCACCACCCGATGCTTCGAAGAAGTTTCAGTGTGACTGGTGCTTCACGCGCCTGCCTCACTCCCCAGATCGCTGCTACACGGGGTGTCGTGATTCCCGGGTGCCGCCCAACTTCCATAAGGACAGGCAGAACTCCAAGTGGCCAGATGAGGTTAAGAATGCCCAGATGCGTGCCTACAACATCGCACACCGCTTTGACAAGCACAAGATGGGAATCACCACCAAGGAGTGGCTTAAGCTCCCGGAGGCCAAGCAGAAGCAACCACAGCAGCAGCAGCAGCAGCAGCAAGTGGCTGCCAGTGCCGAGGTTAAGGAGAAGCTCGCCGCAGAATTGTCAGGCCTCCAGGCAGGGTCACCTCCAAAGGATGACGAGATCGCCGATGCACAGGCTCTATCAGAGGACAGCGATGCGGATACCGAGTACAACTCCAACTTCACCCAACAGGCAGAATACGAGGAGGATGAGCAGGACTGCCCTGCTGGGGGTGGATTGGGAGGTGGTCATGGTGTTGGCATCGATCACGCACCGAGCCTCCAGGCCAGCGCTGCTGTCGCCTTGGGCAACACTCAGCAGATGCGGGGCTTCCAGGTCAAGACGCCGGAGGAGTTCGACAGGGCCGCTCAGGTGCCTAGAGCCGTCCCTCCCGACGTGCTCAGCAGGAAGGTCCACCTGCTGGCATCGAATCTTCGCAGCTCTGTGCGTGCCTGCTCGCAGATCGCGGCCATCCTGATATCCCAGAACGCCATTGATCTCCCGAAGGACATCGAGAATCTTGTGGCACTTGAGGAGCTTCTGGGCAAGGATCCGAATGACGCAGCCGAACAGCCCGCTGAGGTCAATGAGCATGAGTTGGAAGACACTCACGCCGCAGCGACGCAAGGAGCAAGCGGGGACGCAGACGGTCCAGGACATCGTGCAACCGAGGAGATGCCGTTGGACGAGATGCCCAGCGGGGTGGTCGACAGCGTCGCCGCTCAATGCGCAGCTGCTGCTTACGTGGACGATCTGGGGGTGGTTGACTTCAGTGACCATGGACATGTGCGAGCTGGTACCATCAAGACCTCCGCTTACGACGCACTGAGGGCAAAGATGGCACAGCATCTGACCGACGAGCAGGTGCTGTTGATGTCTCAAGTTCAGCCCATCTGCAAGTTGCAGAATGCCACTCTATATGAGGGGCTTGCGCTGGTGTCATCCGGTGGCGAGCTTATGCTGTACCGGGCAATCCTCATGGACACCGGCGCCAACTGTAACATCATCTCGATCTCTGTTGTGAGGCGGCTGGGTCTCACGATTTACGAAGCCACCACCGGCGCCAAGGTCACCAGATGTGACAACAGTCCCACAAAGTTTACCCATTATTGCTACGTGGACGTCATTCTGGCAGCGGGCACGCCGCACATGACGCTTCACCGCTTGTATGCCTTCGTGACCTTCGAGGCTGAGAACTCGTGGGACCTGCTGATAGGTACTGGGCCATTGAAGAACTCCCTGATGATTGATATCAAGCTTGGGAGTGGAGTGGCCGTATCACATGCGCCAACGATCCTGGGCATGAACGCCCAGGTGGTGCTTCCGCTGGTGGACATGACGCCACCCAAACGTCCTGACCTGCCCAGGCGCGTGGACCCGGTGGTGTGTCTGCAGTCAGAGATTTTCGGACAGGGATTGGAGGGTGATTGGCTGAGGCACACGCCTCTGAGCACGAGCGAGGAGAGATTCGCGGCTTCGGGGATCCAGTGTGAGCACATTGATGACCATGACGAGTCACCAGTGACGTCACAACCTCCTTCGCCGAGACCGCTTGCTGATCTCCCACGACATCGAGTCGCCACACCAGCAGAGATTCAGGAGCAATGTCGCCGTCAGACGTGCTCTCTTGAAGGCGGCCGACGTAGCAGCCTGCCGTCGCTGACGCCCGCCGTACAGGCAGCGTCGGAGCACATGCTCGAACAGTTCTACAAGGAGCCAGACCCTTGGAAAGGTGGGCACGCTAAGTGGGTCACCGACTGGACACGGAGTCCTTCTCGGGTAAATGTTGGGGACCATCCGTCTTTGGATACCCCGCTCGATTATCACTGGGCGGACCAAAGGCTGTATCTAGACCGGCATCACGTCGCGCGCCTCTGCCGCATCCTCCAGGATCCCGCCCAGGACATGCCGAGCAGACCCTCTCGTGAGCATGTCTGCGTGGAGTTCGCCCGCTGCCTCGAACAGAAGTGGGTGACGATGCACCAGCTGATGACTCCGAACTGGCTGCATGTGGACCAAAAGCTGAAGCACGACGATCAGAAGAACTGCTGGGTGCTCGATGGCGACTACACGACGTATGTACCGTCCTCGGCCAGCAAGCAGGACGTCACCAGGCCCCGGGAGAGCAGGTCGCAGCTAGACTACAACCCAATCCAGAGGCTGCAGAGCACGCTCCAGTCGTTGCTCAAGTACCCCAGTGGTGAAGTCACTGGCACCCTTATGTGGGATTTGAGGAAGCGCGTCTTCTGTGTTCAGCCAAGCGCAGCCACGCAGCAGCTCGATCTGCTGCATTGCACATTGTCTCATGTGCGCGTGTCCAACCGTGAAGAGGTGCTGGACGAGCTCCAGCTCCCTCACTGGTACGAGAGTACGGGCGTCTGGACGTACCAGTTGCTCAGATACCTCTGCCCAGTGGACATTGAAGCTCTCTCTGATGGCATACTCCGTCAATATGCTCGACATGGCGGCGAGAGACCGCCTCTGGAGCTCGTCTTCTCGGATTCCAGCACCAAGTACTACCCAGTGGGGGATGGCCTTGGGGGGCCTGGCAGGGTGTTCTCCGAGAATGCTGCCGCCCAGGAGTACCTGCGCCTGGGGGAGATGCGGAAAATGCTCAAGTCGGTCGACACCAGGCGGCAGGGTCACGAGGCGCTCTATGCAGACGCAAAGCGCAGGCCGCCACCGTCCAACGACATGGCTCATTTACGGCTCACTCAGCGTGCCCCTGCGCGGCCACCTGTCTCTGCCGCTGTGGCGGGACCATCTCGGGCTGCCGCAGTGCCGTCCCAGGCTGTCGCAGGCCCATCTCAGGCTGCCGCTGGCCCGTCTCGTGCCAGGTCCGCCAGTGACTCGCCGCCACGCTCGTCACGCGTCCGCGCCTTCGAAGCCCTCAAGCGTGGGCCTACGCCATCGCCGGCATCCAGCGACGGTGAGCCCGTGGACGGTTCTCGTGCGTTGTCATCTCAATTCGTTTGCGCCGCTGCCGCTCGTCCTTCTCAAGGGGAATCACCCCCTGCATCGCCTGCTGTGAGCAACGATGGCACATGGGCCGACTCAATCCGGGTCCCGCGTGATGCCCGACCATGTTCCTCGGGAGGCGCGCCGTCTACGCCTCCGAGCCCGCCACGGGCGCGTCAGCTGTCTCAGTCCCCTACAAGGGCGCCTCCATCTCCGGCAGGGTCGGATTGGGATGCCGTGCAGATGGCCACCTCATCCGTCAGTTCGGTGGGCAGGTTTCTGACCGTGGCGGAGGTGAGCAACTTGAGGGAACGCCGCAACCTCACCGTCTTCATGGTGAAGTTTGCCGTGGCGCATGCGAACCGCTGCCGGGACCAGCGGATCGTGTATGAACTTGGCGTGTGCAACCAGGAGCGAGGTCTCAGGCTGCGGGACCATCCGGGCCTCACCGGCGCAGTCGTCAGGAAGCACAACAAGACCATCACTTGCGGGCAGCGGGGCTGGCGCCTCCCTCTTGGGGGACAGACGACGTCTGCCAACCTGCTGGAGGCCATCATGTCAGCCTATGCTGATCTGTCGCATCTTGGCTCAGGACACACGCGTGGCGCAAGTTATGCGAGGAACGTCGAGTTCTCGCTGTGCAAGTGGGTGGAGCTTGGGTCAGCGCACGTGCTGCGCTGCATGGCACATCCAAACGCCACGCCGGTGCATTACATCTTCATGGATGATCAGCGGTGTCTGTCTTGGCGTACGGAGTTCACGAACGATTACCTTGTGCAGGACGACCGGAAGTTCATATGCATGCAGTGGGGTTACGCAGAATCGGCCGCGCCATGGTTGCAGACGGCCCTGCGCGTCTTGGAGTCGCGCCTTCTCCCGCCACGGCCGACCAACCGTGAGGCTCGTGTGGCCGTGAGGCCAGAGCACGTGGATACGAGCTGGGCAAGGAATGTGGACGAGGTTCGCGACCCCCCTGCGCGTCGTCAATGGCCGCCTTCCCCCGGGGCGTTCGAGCATCAGCCGATCGCAGGTGGTGCTGCGCATTCGCCTGCTCCTTCCGTTGACCGCCATGGGACTGCTACCCATGTCGTCCCCGCGCCGAGCACGTCCAGGATGCCGGCCAGCCACGCCTCACAGCGTCCTCCTTCTCCAGCTGGCTCGAATTGGAGTGAGGCTACACAAGCGTTTCAGCACTACACAGACGAGCAGCGTGAGGAGCAGCGACGGCAAGCGCATTTTCAACAGGGCTTCCCGGGCACAGCGGGCGGGCAGCCCTGATGCACAACCAACGCTGTGGCCGTGGGCTGCCGGCACGGGCAGTCCACTTGCGGCCGGAGGTCCTGCGAGCGTGTATTTCGTTTGCGGGCAGTGCAGTGATTTGGTGGTGGTTGGTACGAGGTACCTTGCCCATGGTCGCCGTCTGGGCGATGTGGGAAGCAATATCGTGGCACTTGGCATGGTGCCCTTTTCGCATTTGGTGGGGGCGCTGTGTGGCCTCACTTTTGAGCTGGCTGCCGATGTGGTGGTCGGATGCTCGACGTTATCCCCGTCGTGCGTACTATAACGTTTGGGTCTTATGGGCCCTCGCCTGCATTTGGTACGTTGGATTGCTTGTCGTGCGCGCCACGGGCATCTATGCTGGCGTGCACCGTGTTCATGACGAAGGATGGATGGTAGTGCCCCTACGGGCTGTGGTCATTTCCTTGGCGTGTTGGTCGCAGTGTGCGGCCGCCCTCCTGATCGCAGTCCTTGCTTGGCTTTGGGTTTGTGCCAGCGTCTTCGCGGAGGATGTGGCGTGCCATGTCCCTCATGTCCCAAGCGACCATTTGGACACGCATCACATTCGACGTGGCCATGGATGGGCTGTTCCGTCCCTACGTTGGTCTCAAGTTTTCTTGTTGGGCCGCGTGCGTCTGCCCGCTTTGCCGGCCAGGTTGGACAAACCTCGCTTTGCGGCGCGCTGGGCGCAGCTTCAACGCAATCTTAGACTTCATTACATCGCGCAGGCCACCTACGTAACGCTGGTCCTAGCGATCGTGGTCTTCACCGCCGCTGGTGGGAGTACTCGCTTGGCGCACGGGGGGTGGAGAGTATTGGCGTGCTTCTTCGCTTCGAACTCGCCAGCGGCCGCAGTGCGTTTCAACAGAATTTTACGATTTTTTCTGCTTTTGTGCGGAATTCTGTGGGTCGCTGGCAAGCTGGCTGAGAGCGTGCCCATGTGCGATGCCATGTCGCCCACGCGCAGCGCTTGGGGTAGATCCCCCTGCACTTCATGGGAGGCCCAGCAGTCCTCGAGGCAATGGGAGCCGGGCTGGGAAGCCAACATCGCGGAGCAGGATGAGGTCTTGCCGTACACCGTGCTGGACGAGCTCCAACCTTTGGGTGACACGACGGTGACCAAGGACGAGGCAGCGTGGCTCGACACTGAGCTCAATGCCACGTTTGGAGGACATCCTGACTTCAAGGAGGAACACTGGGAGGAAATGCGGAATGTTCTTCGCAGGTGCAAGACCACCTTTGCCAACAGCCCTCACGATCTGAAAGGCTACAAGGGCAAAGCGAAGCACAACACGTTCTCCATCCCTTTCGTAGACGAATCCAAGGCCGCCTACCAGAGACCTAGGAAGTACAGTCCGGGCGAGCAGGAAATCATCGATATCCATTGCAAGGAACTTCTGGAGTATGGCTTCATAGAGCCAGCAGCCAAGCATTGCAGGCATGCGAGCAACGTGGTCGTGGCTGGCAAGAAGGATCACGAGACTGGCCTGTGGACTCAGACGAGGTTCTGCGTGGACCTCAGGGGGCGTCAATCGACACTCCCTCAAAGACAACACGTTGCCGCACCGACCAGAGGAGCTCTACCAGAAGGTGGCCAAAGCCAAGTTCAAAACCACTCTGGATGCCACCAAAGCTTTCCACCAGATTCCCATGGCCACAGAAGAGGACAGGAGCAAGACGGCGTTTTGGTGGAAGAATCAGCTGTACCAATACACTTCGATGCCTTTTGGTGCAGCTGGAGCTACTTCTGCGTTCGTAAGAATCATGGACTACGAGTTACGGCACTTGCAGCATTGCACGGTGGCGTACGTCGATGACGTAGTGGTCTATACGGATTCCACGCCTGAGCAGCATTTGAAGGACGTTGAGGATGTACTTCGCACCTTGGGGGATGCTGGCATCCGTTTGCATGCAGGCAAGAGCACTTTTGGTGCAGCTACGGTGGACTTTCTGGGCTATCGTATTGGCCACAACTCCATTGGCGCACAAGAAGCCAAATGCAAGGCCATACAAGAGCTTCCAAGCCCTCAGGACAAGACTGGGCTCCGCTCGATCTTGGGTATGATGAACTACTACAAGGGCCTGGGGGGTGAGCCAGGGGGGCCAAACTACTCTGAGATGGCCCGCCCTCTCAACGACTTGCTCAAGAAGGAGGTCACTGACATCAAGGCAGCCTGGGGGAAGGAGCAAGATCAAGCACTCCAGGAACTTAAGGATGCTCTCTGTTCTGGGAGGTGCCTGAGGCCCATCGATTACGACAGACCTCTCATATTGTACACTGATTGGAGCACCTATGGCATTGGCGCAGTGCTGGGCCAGAAGGACGATGACGGGAAGGAATACATTTGTATGGCAATCAGCCGATCTCTGAGTAAAACGGAGAGACGGTACGCCAGCTTCAAAGGTGAGATGCTCGCAGTGGTATGGGCAGTGCGCACGTTGAGGCAGTACTTGCATGGAGTCCACTTTACCTTCGTGACCGACCACTCACCGCTCACCACCCTGATGGAGAAGGCCGATCTCCAAGGGCAACATCTACGCTGGGCAATCAGCTTGCAGGAGTTCGACTTCACGGTGCAGTACCGTCCAGGAGCTAAGAACAGCAACGCTGACGTGCCGTCTCGCTACCCACTGCCGTCCACGACAGATGAGACTGGAGCAAGGCATGAGAGGGAGAAGGTGACTGCGTTTCACGCAGGCGTGGGGGAAGTTCACACGAAGGACTTCTGTGACCACTTGTGCCTTATGTTGGCGGGGGATGCTTCCCCAGGGGAAGAGGCCACGCCAGAGGTGCAGGTTGCCAACTACTGCAGGATGGCTGCCATGGAGCAGCTGGGCACAGGACCAGTGCATCGTCTGTTCGATTTGCACTACCACGAGGAATTAGAATGCAATCATGGGGACGTGTTCGACACCGACTTGCCCGAGCTGGTGACCGACTCTGGGAGGCTAGCCAGAGCAGCTTGGAAGGCGTTGAGCCTGGTTAGGCCAACGCGAGGCACGCATGGCGAGGGAAGCCCTGCTGTGTACAGCAATGAGTACTTTGAAGGTGAGCGCATCCTGAAGCCCGAGAAGGTCGACACGAGGGTGCTGAGCAGCCGATTCTTCTCGCAAGCTCGGCAGGAAGGCGTGGTGTGCTACGAACCATGTGGAGGCCTATGTGCTGGGCTGGAAATGTTGCTCCGCAGTGGGATGAAGGTGGATCGCTACCTGTATCAGGACATATCCCCGAGCAGGCAGACGGTTGCCAGAGCCAGGTGTGCGGCATTGCTGAGACGATACCCTGACCTCATCTCGCCCCATGCAATAGAGCTTGGGGCTTTACCCCAAGACCTGCGCGAGACCACCAGCGCCGACTTCATACGAGCAGGAGCTCTTCAAGGACTCCAGTGGGTCATGGTATGTGGGTTCCCATGTCAGGATCTCTCCCCTGCTGGAACACTCACAGGCCTGGATGGCAGGCACAGCAAATTATTTTATGAAGTGGTCAGGCTCCTGTCCACACTCCAGCAGCTGCAGCGGCAGAGGCCTCCAGGTTATATCCTGGAAAATGTTTCTCCGTTGTCGCACAGACCTGGAACCAAGATCAGGGACGAGGTGTTCCCGTACATTGCCGGCGTCATTGGTAGACCAGTATCCTTTGATGCAGCGCAAGCAGGCGCCTACGCACACCGGTTGCGGGCGTATTGGAGCAACTTGTTCCAGAGCCACCAGTTTCGCTCCGTCATGAGCAAGGTGGTGAGACCAGAAGGACGAATTGTATCGTCAATCATATGCAAGGGCTGGCATCCCAGGCCAGTGATAAGGACAGACCGCGCGCCTCACTACGTGGTGAACGTGGTGGGAGAACCATTGAGGGCATTACCCACCATCATGGCGACGCAAGGGTCAAGAGCGTTCAGAAGAGCGAGGATGGGCACCGTGGTGCGCAACCAGGACGGCGAAGACGCCGAGGAAGAATCTCGAGAAGTTAACCTCGAAGAGAAGACGCGAGCCATGGGCTACAGCGCAAGTGAGCTACGCATGGCCGATGGCCTAAGTGACGTAGAATTGGCGAGCATTCTGGGCCTGGCCATGGATCGCAGAGCAATGGAACTGCTGATGGCAGTCGCAGAAGCAAGCAGGAAGGGGCTTCCTCACAGCAAGGAATCCCCAGAGGCGGAGAATTCCCCAGGACAGCCCATCGCTGTAGACAACAACTGGTCAGACCACGAGAGGTCGGACCTTCAGCAGAGGGAAGCTTTGCTGGCGGAATGGGTTGAGAATTCGAACGCATACACCCAGCAGGTGGCAAAGACTATGACCCATCGCGACTGGGAGGAGAAGCTGCGGATAATGTGCTCGCAAGGGCAGAAAGGCGCAGAAGGAATTGGTGCCCAGCGACAGAAGGCTGGAACCAAGAAGAAGAAGAAGAACGAGTGGCAGCTCTACACCATGGCGCAGTATCGTCAGAGGCATGAGAACCACTTCGTGAAAGAGGGCGCGATCCCAGCAGCGCACGTGGATGTGCCTGCCTGGAGTCCGCCTACCAGAGAGTCAGAGATGAGGCTCCCCAGGTTGACGTGTACCACCAGATTCGAGGACCTGATGGCCAGCGGGGCCGAGCAGCAGGTAGATCGTGACAAGCATCGAGATGTACACGATGATGCATGGTGCCTCAGATGGTTGAAGTCCAATGGTAGAGTGAGGTTGCCCGAAGAGGAAGTTCGTCGAGTAAGGAGGCGAGCAGCACGACATCGATGGGACGAGGCCACGGACGAGATCTACATGGTCACTATGTCGGGCAAAGAGGTGAGAATACCTAAGCCTGCTGACCGTCTTGCGTTGGTCAAAGAATACCACTCCAGAACGGGACATTGGGGCATAAGGCGGACGCAGCATCTTTTGTGGCAGCGCCATTGGTGGGCCGACTTGAAGAAAGACGTGGAGGCTGTGGTCACTCAGTGTGAGACCTGTCAGCGCGTGAAGACTCATTATGCGAGAGAGGAGGCATGTTTGTCCCCCCTTGAGATCGTGTCGTTCATGTATCGTTGGTCGCTGGATCTGGCATGGCCCTCGAGGAGAGAGACCAAGTCTGGCAACAACCGAGTGCTCATCATGACCGAGCACTACACCAGGTTCATAGTCTGCGTGCCCATTCCCGACAAGGAGGCGAGCACCATCGCAGCGGCATTTCGCAGTCATGTCCTGGCTGTGTTTGGTGCGCCAGCAGAATACTTGGTGGATGGAGGTAAGGAGTTTGAAGGCGAGTTCAAGCAGTTGTGCAGAGATTGCCTGATTGACCGGCGAGTCACCTCGCCAGACTCACCAGAAGGCAATGGGCTGACCGAGCGAGTGGTACGCACTATGAAGTTCTGCTTTAAGAAGCTTGCCTTGGAGAAGGGTCTCGATTATGAGTGGGATGAGCAGCTCTGGCCACTGGTGCTGAGCTATAATGCAGCACGCCAGGAGTCCACGGGGGTGGCGCCGTTCACCATGTTGTTCGCCCAAGAGGCAGTAGTGCCGCCTGATTTGAAACAGGCACCCAGCATAGATTTTGTTGTTGAGGTCGAAGATGAGAAGGATGCCAGAGTCAAGGACCTCCACCAGAGAGCACAGGTGGTGAGGCGATTGATGGTACACGCTGGTTGCAGCCTGGAGGTCGCGCAGCATCGTGACACATTACATTACGAAAGGAGAAGGGGTGGGGGCTACGAGCCTAGTCCACACCGGTTCAAGGTGGGTGATTTCGTCTATATCAGGCAGAAGCCCCGCAGCGGCATGGAAGTCGCGACCAAATCCGCCATCCTGAAGCTGGTCAAGATACAGCGAGATGGTGTGGTGGTGCTTGAGGACGCCACCAAGTTAAGAGAGAAGAGCACCGTGCAGAGCATCGCGCCATATCACCTGCAGGTGAAGGATCAGTATGACTGCAGTGCAGCCGTTCCCAGTAAGCACCTAGCATGTGAAGTTTGCAGGAAGACCGATGGGGAGGCAGAGATGCTGTTGTGTGACACGTGCAACAGGGGGTATCACTTGTGGTGTTTGACCCCAGCACTGGATGGAGTACCAGAAGGTGAGTGGCTATGCCCCATGTGCTCAGGCACGGGGAGGCAAGCCGCCAATGCCGAGGTGCAGACCCAGAAAGACGAGAGCTCTGGTGCCCTAGAGGACAAATTGGGCATGAAGGAGCAGCAATTGAATGAGAAGCTGTCGGCGGAGATGCGCCTGTTGCCAGCAGACGTGGGTCCTCGTCGGGTGGTGAAGGGAGACACGTTCCAGCCTTGGCATGCCATTTCATCGAGAGAGATGCTGTTGAAAGAGGAGGACATGTTCTTGGGCATGCCAGATCAGATTGATTGGGGAAGGCAGGACAAGCTCTCTGAGGCTGTGCAGATCTTCATGCCAGGGCATTGGAATGAGGGGCATCGCACGGTGCTGAGCAAGAAATATCGGGAACAGAAGGCCTTGGCAAGGCATCTGAGGGATGCACCTCTTGTGCCTGCGTTGGCTGAAGAAGAAGTTGAAAGACGAGGAGAGCTGAGACACATGACTAAGGCTCAGGTGAGAGAAGCCAGCGCGCTACAGTGGGGGCTTGAACTGGTCATCACAGTGCCCTCTGAGGTGAGGCGTTTGGCGACAGAGGTGGACTGGAAGTCCGTCGATGGCGTATGGGACCCATGGGCAGGCACTGGGGTCGTCAGTGAGGTGATGGTGGAGCAATGGCCGCAGTTGAGATTCATGAACAATGACTGGAACTCTCAGTTGGGCTGGTCTGAGGCGCATGACGCACTTCAGCCAGGTAACTATCGTATATGGAAGGAGAAGTATGGTGTCTGTGACGCAGTGGTGACTTCGCCTTGGTTCGCAGCGCTGGATATCGCGTTTCCGTTGGCAGTAATGGCCAGTCGTGTGGTGGCATGTGTCCATGTTCCATCTTATTACTTGACAGACATGACCGAGAGCAGGGCTGCGTACTTCAGACGATTGAGTCAGACAGGACGCTTGCATGTGATTGGGCATCTGGAACATGGACCTATTGGCCGCAGGTGTATGTGGGTCTTGGTGTTCAAGAACCCATTGATCAGAGCCAGAATGTTACAAGGCGGAGAAGGTGAGGGCATTGGTATGTTCACTTTCAGTTTGGGCAAGTTCATGGCAGATGGTGATACGACCCAGTATGCTGAGCAAGCCCACATTTGAGTCTGTGCTACTGCACGCAGCAGCTACAGATGGGGGATGTTGGAATCTGGGCTTGCATATAAGAGTTCAGCGTTCGATAACAGGATATCAGAATTTTAAAAATTTTGTAGCTCTACGATCTTATGCTGTGTTGAGAATTGCTTGGTCAGTTGCCGGCACCAGTGGATATTAATGATGCTCATGATCAGTCGCGAGTGTAAAGTTCGTTCGATTCCGAGATTG
>LGRX02024748.1:0-51728 GCA_001247695.2 Cymbomonas tetramitiformis | reverse complement strand
GGCGTCATGGCTTCACACGCTAGCCATGTCCTGAAAGACGTTACCATGAGAGATGCTTACCAGGGATCTGTGCGTTGTGCTCAGCCTCCTTTTCATGAGCTGGCGCCAGGGACAACCTGGGCAGTTTGTAAGGTGTTCGAGGATGGTGATGAGGATGGCGAGGCGTCTGATGAGTGGGCAGTCGAGGGAACCTCCACGAGGGGTCTCACGGGGCCAGATGGCACTGAAGATTCTCACTACTCTTGGGCCTTGAGGGCGTTCGTTGCAGAGCTCGAAGCTAAATTCTTGATGAAGGGCACCAAAGAGAAAGAAGATCTCTTGATCGCCAAGCCGCAGACCAACGAGCAGGACGGTCTCACCTACGTGAAGAGCTGTCGTCGCAGGGAGGCAGCTCTCAACACCGGCAGGAGGGTGGAGGACTCCGTCGTCAGGCAGAACATCGAGGAATGCATTAAGGGCTTGCGCATCAAAGAATACCGAGATCGCGTGTCCGAACAGCTGCGCGTCAGTCATCCTGCCCCCAACAGGGTTACTTGGGAGGACCTCGAGGTGATTGTGGAGGTGCAGGACAAGCTCAAGAACGATGCAGAGGCTTGGGCCCTCACGCTGCAGCAGGAGCTGGTTCGCAGGCTCAACTGCGTGTACTCCTGCTTTGAGGCCAGGCAGATGGGGCTTGACCTGTCTGCGCTGGTATCAGCCATGAGGCGCTCGGGTTCTGCCTCCAGGACTGGGGACAGACGCAGAGACCCCAAGAAGAAGGAGCAGGCACAGCATGGTGGCGACGACGCCAAGAAGCCTGTGAGGGAAGCGAATAATGCCGAACGTCAGAAACCTTCTTACAGCAAGGTGCCACCACCCGATGCTTCGAAGAAGTTTCAGTGTGACTGGTGCTTCACGCGCCTGCCTCACTCCCCAGATCGCTGCTACACGGGGTGTCGTGATTCCCGGGTGCCGCCCAACTTCCATAAGGACAGGCAGAACTCCAAGTGGCCAGATGAGGTTAAGAATGCCCAGATGCGCGCCTACAACATCGCACACCGCTTTGACAAGCACAAGATGGGGATCACCACCAAGGAGTGGCTTAAGCTCCCGGAGGCCAAGCAGAAGCAACCACAGCAGCAGCAGCAGCAGCAGCAAGTGGCTGCCAGTGCCGAGGTTAAGGAGAAGCTCGCTGCAGAATTGTCAGGCCTCCAGGCAGGGTCACCTCCAAAGGATGACGAGATCGCCGATGCACAGGCTCTATCAGAGGCCAGCGATGCGGATACCGAGTACAACTCCAACTTCACCCAACAGGCAGAATACGAGGAGGATGAGCAGGACTGCCCTGCTGGGGGTGGTTTGGGAGGTGGTCATGGTGTTGGCATCGACCACGCACCGAGTCTCCAGGCCAGCGCCGCTGTCGCCTTGGGCAACACTCAGCAGATGCGGGGCTTCCAGGTCAAGACGCCGGAGGAGTTCGACAGGGCCGCTCAGGTGCCTAGAGCCGTCCCCCCCGACTTACTCAGCAGGAAGGTCCACCTGTTGGCATCCAATCTCCGCAGCTCCGTGCGTGCCTGCTCGCAGATTGCTGCCATCCTGATATCCCAGAACGCCATTGATCTCCCGAAGGACATCGAGAATCTGGTGGCACTTGAGGAGCTTCTGGGCAAGGATCCGCATGACGCAACCGAACAGCCCGCCGAGGTCAATGAGCATGAGTTGGAAGACACTCACGCCACAGCGACGCAAGGAGTGAGAAGGGAAGCAGACGGTTCAGGACATCGTGCAACCGAGGAGGTGCCGTTGGACGAGATGCCCAGCGGGGTGGTCGACAGCGTCGCCGCTCAATGTGCAGCTGCTGCCTACGTGGACGATCTGGGGGTGGTTGACTTCAGTGACCATGGACATGTGCGAGCTGGTACCATCAAGACCTCCGCTTACGACGCACTGAGGGCGAGGATGGCGCAGCATCTGACCGACGAGCAGGTGCTATTGATGGCTCAAGTTCAGCCCATCTGCAAGTTGCAGAATGCCACTCTATATGAGGGGCTTGCGCTGGTGTCATCCGGTGGCGAGCTTATGCTGTACCGGGCAATCCTCATGGACACCGGCGCCAACTGTAACATCATCTCGATCTCTGTTGTGAGGCGGCTGGGTCTCACGATTTACGAAGCCACCACCGGCGCCAAGGTCACCAGATGTGACAACAGTCCCACAAAGTTCACCCATTATTGCTACGTGGACGTGATTTTGGCAGCGGGCACGCCGCACATGACGCTTCACCGCTTGTATGCCTTCGTGACCTTCGAGGCTGAGAACTCGTGGGACCTGCTGATAGGTACTGGGCCATTGAAGAATTCCCTGATGATTGACATCAAGCTTGGGAGTGGAGTGGCCGTATCACATGCGCCAACGATCCTGGGCATGAACGCCCAGGTGGTGCTTCCGCTGGTGGACATGACGCCACCCAAACGTCCTGACCTGCCCAGACGCGTGGACCCGGTGGTGTGTCTGCAGTCAGAGATTTTCGGACAGGGATTGGAGTGTGATTGGCTGAGGCACACGCCTCTGAGCACGAGCGAGGAGAGATTCGCGGCTTCGGGATTCCAGTGTGAGCACATTGATGACCATGACGAGTCACCAGTGACGTCACAACCTCCTTCGCCGAGACCGCTTGCTGATCTCCCACGACATCGAGTCGCCACACCAGCAGAGATTCAGGAGCAATGTCGCCGTCAGACGTGCTCTCTTGAAGGCGGCCGACGTAGTAGCCTGCCGTCGCTGACGCCCGCCGTACAGGCAGCGTCGGAGCACATGCTCGAGCAGTTCTACAAGGAGCCAGACCCTTGGAAAGGTGGGCACACTAAGTGGGTCACCGACTGGACACGGAGTCCTTCTCGGGTAAATATTGGGGACCATCCGTCTTTGGATACCCCGCTCGATTATCACTGGGCGGACCAGAGGCTGTATCTAGCCCGGCATCACGTCGCGCGCCTCTGCCGCATCCTCCAGAATCCCGCCCAGGACATGCCGAGCAGACCCTCTCGTGAGCATGTCTGCGTGGAGTTCGCCCGCTGCCTCGAACAAAAGTGGGTGACGATGCACCAGCTGATGACCCCGAACTGGCTGCATGTGGACCAGAAGCTGAAGCACGACGATCAGAAGAACTGCTGGGTGCTCGATGGCGACTACACGACGTATGTACCGTCCTCGGCCAGCAAGCAGGACGTCGCCAGGCCCCGGGAGAGCAGGTCGCAGCTAGACTACAACCCAATCCAGAGGCTGCAGAGCACGCTCCAGTCGTTGCTCAAGTACCCCAGTGGTGAAGTCACTGGCACCCTCATGTGGGATTTGAGGAAGCGCGTCTTCTGTGTTCAGCCAAGCGCAGCCACACAGCAGCTCGAGCTGCTGCATTGCACGTTGTCTCATGTGCGCGTGTCCAACCGTGAAGAGGTGCTGGACGAGCTCCAGCTCCCTCACTGGTACGAGAGTACGGGCGTCTGGACGTACCAGTTGCTCAGATACCTCTGCCCAGTGGACATTGAAGCTCTCTCTGATGGCATACTCCGTCAATATGCTCGACATGGCGGCGAGAGACCGCCTCTGGAGCTCGTCTTCTCGGATTCCAGCACCAAGTACTACCCAGTGGGGGATGGTCTTGGGGGGCCTGGCAGGGTGTTCTCCGAGAATGCTGCCGACCAGGAGTACGTGCGCCTGGGGGAGATGCGGAAAATGCTCAAGTCGGTCGACACCAGGCAGCAGGGCCACCAGGCGCTTTATGCAGACGCAAAGCGCAGGCCGCCACCGTCCAACGACATGGCTCATTTACGGCTCACTAAGCGTGCCCCTGCGCGGCCACCTGTCCCTGCCGCTGTGGCGGGACCATCTCGGGCTGCCGCAGTACCGTCTCAGGCTGTAGCAGGCCCATCTCATGCTGCCGCTGGCCCGTCTCGTGCCAGGTCCGCCAGTGACTCGCCGCCACGCTCGTCACGCGTCCACGCCCTCCAAGCCCTCAAGCATGGGCCTACGCCATCGCCGGCATCCAGCGACGGTGAGCCCGTGGACGATTCTCGTGCGTTGTCATCTCAATTCGTTTGCGCCGCTGCCGCTCGTCCTTCTCAAGGGGAATCACCCCCTGCATCGCCTGCTGTGAGCAACGATGGCACATGGGCCGATTCGATCCGGGTCCCGCGTGATGCCCGACCACGTTCCTCGGGAGGCGCACCGTCCACGCCGCCGAGCCCGCCACGGGCGCGTCAGCTGTCTCAGTCCCCTACAAGGGCGCCTCCATCTCCGGCAGGGTCGGATTGGGATGCCGTGCAGATGGCCACCTCATCCGTCAGTTCGGTGGGCAGGTTTCTGACCGTGGCGGAGGTGAGCAACTTGAGGGAACGCCGCAACCTCACCGTCTTCATGGTGAAGTTTGCCGTGGCGCATGCGAACCGCTGCCGGGACCAGCGGATCGTGTATGAACTTGGCGTGTGCAACCAGGAGCGAGGTCTCAGGCTGCGGGACTATCCGGGCATCACCAGCGCAGTCGTCAAGAAGCACAACAAGACCATCACTTGCGGGCAGCGGGGCTGGCGCCTCCCTCTTGGGGGACAGACGACGTCTGCCAACCTGCTGGAGGCCATCATGTCAGCCTATGCTGATCTGTCGCATCTTGGCTCAGGACACACGCGTGGCGCAAGTTATGCGAGGAACGTCGAGTTCTCGCTGTGCAAGTGGGTGGAGCTTGGGTCGGCGCACGTGCTGCGCTGCATGGCACATCCAAACGCCACGCCGGTGCATTACATCTTCATGGATGATCAGCGGTGTCTGTCTTGGCGTACGGAGTTCACGAACGATTACCTTGTGCAGGACGACCGGAAGTTCATATGCATGCAGTGGGGTTACGCAGAATCGGCCGCGCCATGGTTGCAGACGGCCCTGCGCGTCTTGGAGGCGCGCCTTCTCCCGCCACGGCCGCCCAACCGTGAGGCTCGTGTGGCCGTGAGGCCGGAGCACGTGGATACGAGCTGGGCGAGGAATGTGGACGAGGTTCGCGACCCCCCTGCGCGTCGTCAATGGCCGCCTTCCCCCGGGACGTTCGAGCGTCAGCCGATCGTAGGTGGTGCTGCGCATTCGCCTGCTCCTTCCGTTGACCGCCGTGGGACTGCTACCCATGTCGTCCCCGCGCCGAGCACGTCCAGGATGCCGGCCGGCCACGCCTCACAGCGTCCTCCTTCTCCAGCTGGCTCGAATTGGAGTGAGGCTACACAAGCGTTTCAGCACTACACGGACGAGCAGCGTGAGGCGCAGCGACGGCAAGCGCATTTTCAACAGGGCTTCCCGGGCACAGCGGGCGGGCAGCCCTGATGCACAACCGGCGCTGTGGCCGTGGGCTGCCGGCACGGGCAGTCCACTTGCGGCCGGAGGTCCTGCGAGCGTGTATCTCGTTTGCGGGCAGTGCAGTGATTTGGTGGTGGTTGGTACGAGGTACCGTGCCCATGGTCGCCGTCTGGGCGATGTGGGAAGCGATATCATGGCACTTGGCATGGTGCCCTTTTAGCATTTGGTGGGGGCGCTGTGTGGCCTCACTTTTGAGCTGGCTGCCGATGTGGTGGTCGGCTGCTCGACGTTATCCCCGTCGTGCGTACTATAACGTTTGGGTCTTATGGGCCCTCGCCTGCATTTGGTACGTTGGGTTGCTTGTCGTGCGCACCACGAGCATCTATGCTGGCGTGCACCGTGTTCATGACGCAGGATGGATGGTCGTGCCCCTACGGGCTGTGGTCATTTCCTTGGCGTGTTGGTCGCAGTGTGCAGCCGCCCTCCTGATCGCAGTCCTTGCTTGGCTTTGGGTTTGTGCCAGCGTCTTCGTGGAGGATGTGGCGTGCCATGCCCCTCATGTCCCAAGCGACCATTTGGACGCGCATCACATTCGACGTGGCCGTGGATGGGCTGTTCCGTCCCTACGTTGGTCTCAAGTTTTCTTGTTGGGCCGCGTGCGTCTGCCCGCTTTGCCGGCCAGGTTGGACAAACCTCGCTTTGCGGCGCGCTGGGCGCAGCTTCGACGCAATCTTCGACTTCATTGCATCGCGCAGGCCACCTACGTGGCGCTGGTCCTTGCGGTCGTGGTCTTCACCGCCGCTGGTGGGAGTACTCGCTTGGCGCACGGGGGGTGGAGAGTATTGGCGTGCTTCTTCGCTTCGAACTCGCCAGCAGCCGCAGTGCGTTTCAACAGAATTTTACGATTTTTTCTGCTTTTGTGCGGAATTTTGTGGGTCGCTGGCAAGCTGGCTGAGAGCGTGCCCATGTGCGATGCCATGTCGCCCACGCGCAGTGCTTGGGGTAAATCCCCCTGCACTTCATGGGAGGCCCAGCGGTCCTCGAGGCAATGGGAGCCGGGCTGGGAAGCCAACATCGCGGAGCAGGATGAGGTCTTGCCGTACACCGTGCTGGACGAGCTTCAACCTTTGGGTGACACGACAGTGACCAAGGACGAGGCAGCGTGGCTCGACACTGAGCTCAATGCCACGTTTGGAGGACATCCTGACTTCAAGGAGGAACACTGGGAGGAAATGCGGAATGTTCTTCGCAGGTGCAAGACCACCTTTGCCAACAGCCCTCACGATCTGAAAGGCTACAAGGGCAAAGCGCAGCACAACACGTTCTCCATCCCTTTCGTAGACGAATCCAAGGCCGCCTACCAGAGACCTAGGAAGTACAGTCCGGGCGAGCAGGAAATCATCGATATCCATTGCAAGGAACTGTTGGAGTATGGCTTCATAGAGCCAGCAGCCAAGCATTGCAGGCATGCGAGCAACGTGGTCGTAGCTGGCAAGAAGGATCACGAGACTGGCCTGTGGACTCAGACGAGGTTCTGCGTGGACCTCAGGGGCGTCAATCGGCACTCCCTCAAAGACAACACGCTGCCGCACCGACCAGAGGAGCTCTACCAGAAGGTGGCAAAAGCCAAGTTCAAGACCACTCTGGATGCCACCAAAGCTTTCCACCAGATTCCCATGGCTACAGAAGAGGACAGGAGCAAGACGGCATTTTGGTGGAAGAATCAGCTGTACCAATACACCTCGATGCCTTTTGGTGCAGCTGGAGCTACTTCTGCGTTCGTAAGAATCATGGACTACGAGTTACGGCACTTGCAGCATTGCACGGTGGCGTACGTCGATGACGTAGTGGTCTATACGGATTCCACGCCTGAGCAGCATTTGAAGGACGTTGAGGATGTACTTCGCACCTTGGGGGATGCTGGCATCCGTTTGCATGCAGGCAAGAGCACTTTTGGTGCAGCCACGGTGGACTTTCTGGGCTATCGTATTGGCCACAACTCCATTGGCGCGCAAGAAGCCAAATGCAAGGCCATACAAGAGCTTCCAAGCCCTCAGGACAAGACTGGGCTCCGCTCGATCTTGGGTATGATGAACTACTACAAGGGCCTGGTGGGTGAGCCAGGGGGGCCAAACTACTCTGAGATGGCCCGCCCTCTCAACGACTTGCTCAAGAAGGAGGTCACTGACATCAAGGCAGCCTGGGGGAAGCAGCAAGATCAAGCACTCCAAGAACTTAAGGATGCCCTCTGTTCTGGGAGGTGCCTGAGGCCCATCGATTACGACAGACCCCTCATATTGTACACTGACTGGAGCACCTATGGCATTGGCGCAGTGCTGGGCCAGAAGGACGATGACGGGAAGGAGTACATTTGTATGGCAATCAGCCGATCTCTGAGTAAAACGGAGAGACAGTACGCCAGCTTCAAAGGTGAGATGCTCGCAGTGGTATGGGCAGTGCGCACGTTGAGGCAGTACTTGCATGGAGTCCACTTCACCTTGGTGACCGACCACTCACCGCTCACCACCCTGATGGAGAAGGCCGATCTCCAAGGGCAACATCTACGCTGGGCAATCAGCTTGCAGGAGTTCGACTTCACGGTGCAGTACCGTCCAGGAGCTAAGAACAGCAACGCTGACGTGCCGTCTCGCTACCCACTGCCGTCCATGACAGATGAGACTGGAGCAAGGCATGAGAGGGAGAAGGTGACTGCGTTTCACGCAGGCGTGGGGGAAGTTCACACGAAGGACTTCTGTGACCACTTGTGCCTTATGTTGGCTGGGGATGCTTCCTCAGGGGAAGAGGCCACGCCAGAGGTGCAGGTTGCCAACTACTGCAGGATGGCTGCCATGGAGCAGCTGGGTACAGGACCAGTGCATCGTCTGTTCGATTTGCACTATCACGAGGAATTAGAATGCAATCATGGGGACATGTTCGACACCGACTTGCCCGAGCTGGTGACCGACTCTGGGAGGCTAGCCAGAGCAGCTTGGAAGGCGCTGAGCCTGGTTAGGCCAACGCGAGGCACGCATGGCGAGGGAAGCCCTGCTGTGTACAGCAATGAGTACTTTGAAGGTGAGCGCATCCTGAAGCCCGAGAAGGTCGACACCAGGGTGCTGAGCAGCCGATTCTTCTCGCAAGCTCGGCAGGAAGGCGTGGTGTGCTACGAACCATGTGGAGGCCTATGTGCTGGGCTGGAAATGTTGCTCCGCAGTGGGATGAAGGTGGATCGCTACCTGTATCAGGACATATCCCCGAGCAGTCAGACGGTTGCCAGAGCCAGGTGTGTGGCATTGCTGAGACGATACCCTGACCTCATCTCGCCCCATGCAATAGAGCTTGGGGCTTTACCCCAAGACCTGCGCGAGACCACCAGCGCCGACTTCATACGAGCCGGAGCTCTTCAAGGACGCCAGTGGGTCGTGGTATGTGGGTTCCCATGTCAGGATCTCTCCCCTGCTGGAACACTCACAGGCCTGGATGGCAGGCACAGCAAATTATTTTATGAAGTGGTCAGGCTTCTGTCCACACTCCAGCAGCTGCAGCGGCAGAGGCCCCCAGGTTATATCCTGGAAAATGTTTCTCCGTTGTCGCACAGACCTGGAACCAAGATCAGGGACGAGGTGTTCCCGTACATTGCCAGCATCATTGGTAGACCAGTGTCCTTTGATGCAGCACAAGCAGGCGCCTACGCACATCGGTTGCGGGCGTATTGGAGCAACTTGTTCCAGAGCCACCAGTTTCGCTCCGTCATGAGCAAGGTGGTGAGACCAGAAGGACGAATTGTATCGTCAATCATATGCAAGGGCTGGCATCCCAGGCCAGTGATAAGGACAGACCGCGCGCCTCACTACGTGGTGAACGTGGTGGGAGAACCATTGAGGGCATTACCCACCATCATGGCGACGCAAGGGTCGAGAGCGTTCAGAAGAGCGAGGATGGGCACCGTGGTGCGCAACCAGGACGGCGAAGACGCCGAGGAAGAATCTCGAGAAGTTAACCTCGAAGAAAAGACGCGAGCCATGGGCTACAGCGCAAGTGAGCTACGCATGGCCGACGGCCTAAGCGACGTAGAATTGGCGAGCATTCTGGGCCTGGCCATGGATCGCAGAGCAATGGAACTGCTGATGGCAGTCGCAGAAGCAAGCAGGAAGGGGCTTCCTCACAGCAAGGAATCCCCAGAGGCGGAGAATTCCCCAGGACAGCCCATCGCTGTAGACAACAACTGGGCAGACCACGAGAGGTCGGACCTTCAGCAGAGGCAAGCTTTGCTGGCGGAATGGGTTGAGAATTCGAACGCATACACCCAGCAGGTGGCGAAGACTATGACCCATCGCGACTGGGAGGAGAAGCTGCGGATAATGTGCTCGCAAGGGCAAAAAGGCGCAGAAGGAATTGGAGCCCAGCGACAGAAGGCTGGAACCAAGAAGAAGAAGAAGAATGAGTGGCAGCTCTACACCATGGCGCAGTATCGTCGGAGGCATGAGAACCACTTCGTGAAGGAGGGCGCGATCCCAGCAGCGCACGTGGATGTGCCTGCCTGGAGTCCGCCCACCAGAGAGTCAGAGATGAGGCTCCCCAGGTTGACATGTACCACCAGGTTCGAGGACCTGATGGCCAGCGTGGCCGAGCAGCAGGCAGATCGTGACAAGCATCGAGATGTACACGATGATGCATGGTGCCTCAGATGGTTGAAGTCCAATGGTAGAGTGAGGTTGCCCGAAGAGGAAGTTCGTCGAGTAAGGAGGCGAGCAGCACGACATCGATGGGACGAGGCTACGGACGAGATCTACATGGTCACTATGTCGGGCAAGGAGGTGAGAATACCTAAGCCTGCTGACCGTCTCGCGTTGGTTAAGGAATACCACTCCAGAACGGGGCATTGGGGCATAAGGCGGACGCAGCATCTTTTGTGGCAGCGCCATTGGTGGGCCGACTTGAAGAAAGACGTGGAGGCTGTGGTCACTCAGTGTGAAACCTGTCAGCGTGTGAAGACTCATTATGCGAGAGAGGAGGCATGTTTGTCCCCCCTTGAGATCGTGTCGTTCATGTATCGCTGGTCGCTGGATTTGGCATGGCCCTCGAGGAGAGAGACCAAGTCTGGCAACAACCGAGTGCTCATCATGACCGAGCACTACACCAGGTTCATAGTCTGCGTGCCCATTCCCGACAAGGAGGCGAGCACCATCGCAGCGGCATTTCGCAGTCATGTCCTGGCTGTGTTTGGTGCGCCAGCAGAATGCTTGGTGGATGGAGGTAAGGAGTTTGAAGGCGAGTTCAAGCAGTTGTGCAGAGATTGCCTGATTGACCGGCGAGTCACCTCGCCAGACTCACCAGAAGGCAATGGGCTGACCGAGCGAGTGGTACGCACTATGAAGTTCTGCTTTAAGAAGATTGCCTTGGAGAAGGGTCTCGATTATGAGTGGGATGAGCAGCTTTGGCCACTGGTGCTGAGCTATAATGCAGCACGCCAGGAGTCCACGGGGGTGGCGCCGTTCACCATGTTGTTCGCCCAAGAGGCAGTAGTGCCGCCTGATTTGAAACGGGCACCCAGCATAGATTTCGCTGTTGAGGTCGAAGATGAGAAGGATGCCAGAGTCAAGGACCTCCTCCAGAGAGCACAGGTGGTGAGGCGATTGATGGTACACGCTGGTTGCAGCCTGGAGGTCGCACAGCATCGTGACACATTACATTACGAAAGGAGAAGGGGTGGGGGCTACGAGCCTAGTCCACACCAGTTCAAGGTGGGTGACTTCGTCTATATCAGGCAGAAGCCCCGCAGCGGCATGGAAGTCGCGACCAAATCCGCCATCCTGAAGCTGGTCAAGATACAGCGAGATGGTGTGGTGGTGCTTGAGGACGCCACCAAGTTAAGAGAGAAGAGCACCGTGCAGAGCATCGCGCCATGTCACCTACAGGTGAAGGATCAGTATGACTGCAGTGCAGCCGTTCCCAGTAAGCACCTAGCATGTGAAGTTTGCAGGAAGACCGATGGGGAGGCAGAGATGCTGTTGTGTGACACGTGCAACAGGGGGTATCACTTGTGGTGTTTGACCCCAGCACTGGATGGAGTACCAGAAGGTGAGTGGCTATGCCCCATGTGCTCAGGCACGGGGAGGCAAGCCGCCAATGCCGAGGTGCAGACCCAGAAAGACGAGAGCTCTGGTGCCCTAGAGGACAAATTGGGCATGAAGGAGCAGCAATTGAATGAGAAGCTGTCGGCGGAGATGCGCCTGTTGCCAGCAGACGTGGGTCCTCGTCGGGTGGTGAAGGGAGACAAGTTCCAGCCTTGGCATGCCATTTCATCGAGAGAGATGCTGTTGAAAGAGGAGGACATGTTCTTGGGCATGCCAGATCAGATTGATTGGGGAAGGCAGGACAAGCTCTCTGAGGCTGTGCAGATCTTCATGCCAGGGCATTGGAATGAGGGGCATCGCACGGTGCTGAGCAAGAAATATCGGGAACAGAAGGCCTTGGCAAGGCATCTGAGGGATGCACCTCTTGTGCCTGCGTTGGCTGAAGAAGAAGTTGAAAGACGAGGAGAGCTGAGACACATGACTAAGGCTCAGGTGAGAGAAGCTAGCGCGCTGCAGTGGGGGCTTGAACTGGTCATCACAGTGCCCTCTGAGGTGAGGCGTTTGGCGACAGAGGTGGACTGGAAGTCCATCGATGGCGTGTGGGACCCATGGGCAGGCACTGGGGTCATCAGTGAGGTGATGGTGGAGCAATGGCCGCAGTTGAGATTCATGAACAATGACTGGAACTCTCAGTTGGGCTGGTCTGAGGCGCATGACGCACTTCAGCCAGGTAACTATCGTATATGGAAGGAGAAGTATGGTGTCTGCGACGCAGTGGTGACTTCGCCTTGGTTCGCAGCGCTGGACATCGCGTTCCCGTTGGCAGTAATGGCCAGTCGTGTGGTGGCATGTGTCCATGTTCCATCTTACTATTAACAGACATGACCGAGAGCAGGGCTGCGTACTTCAGACGATTGAGTCAGACAGGACGCTTGCATGTGATTGGGCATCTGGAACATGGACCTATTGGCCGCAGGTGTATGTGGGTCTTGGTGTTCAAGAATCCGCTGGTCAGAGCCAGAATGTTACAAGGCGGAGAAGGTGAGGGCATTGGTATGTTCACTTTCAGTTTGGGCAAGTTCATGGCAGATGGTGATACGACCCAGTATGCTGAGCAAGCCCACATTTGAGTCTGTGCTACTGCACGCAGCAGCTACAGATGGGGGATGTTGGAATCTGGGCTTGCATATAAGAGTTCAGCGTTCGATAACAGGATATCAGAATTTTAAAAATTTTGTAGCTCTACGATCTTATGCTGTGTTGAGAATTGCTTGGTCAGTTGCCGGCACCAGTGGATATTAATGATGCTCATGATCAGTCGCGAGTGTAAAGTTCGTTCGATTCCGAGATTGTACCATCATATGCACGCGTTTGCGACACTGTGTTATGCGCAGGGATTTCGGAAGTGTTTGACTGCTTTTATTTTTCAGTTTGTTTATGCATATGTGCCGACTCACGATACTCCTTTTGTGCAACTTGTGTCGCAAGTTTTCCGGTGGCGAGGAGGGGCGCGCTTTCTTGAGGTGTGGAAGTCTAGGGCAACCTAGCTTGGGATCACACCCAACCACATCGGACCCACGCTTGTTCTCACGTTTTATTCAACTCACTTTGAATATGCATACAAAGTTTGAGCAGCATCAGGTTGGGATAAGCTATAGACTGATTTTGTTTTTGGGTTTATGGCGTCTTCTTCGCGACCTCTTGGGGTGTGGAAGTCAAGGTTGGGCATGCCAACCTTGCTTGGGTTCGAACCCAACCACATCAAAGGCATCTCATTTGCATATATTCATGTATTTGTCTTCAATATTCATGCAAAGTTTTAGGATCATTGAGTTAGGATAAGCCTTAGGCAGATTTATCTTTGTGGGTTATGGTGCACAGGATTCTCCACGGCGAAAGCGTAGTCGGAAAAGCCCTCTCGGAGCGTTCCAGTCGCGCACAGTGAGTGCGACCAGGTTTGTCTTCTTCCATGCCTGCATCCCGTTTTCATTCCTTAGCCTAACCCAATGCAAGGTGCTCGGCTGATAGTGGTCTAAGCTATGGCAGCTTTATACCCAGGGATCGCTAAGACACCATGATGTAATTTAGAAATCAGCTAAAGCTGCGGGCTCTATCGTTGCAGCAATGTCTCCACCACATCATCATCTTGTGAGTGTGTTAGGGCTCGCCTCGCCTCGCTGCTGTGTTGGCCTCGCCCACTCGAGGGCAATCTGACTGCGGCATTCGAGAGTGTGTGCTTGCGCGAGCATGACGCCACATTGTGTGAGACCGGAGAGAGAGAGAGAGAGAGCCGCGGCATTGGAGAGGGGGGGGGATCCGCACAATCCTGCAACCCAATCCTGACACCGAATGCAGCATCGGGCATAAGCGACTTTATCCCCTCTGGTTCTGGCATAAGCGATTGTATTCCCTCTGCATGCACAACTGATCAACGTCAATGTTCGGTGAGTTATCCCTCCGAAGCTGTGGAGAGCGGGTGCCGCAAAGACGGCGCCGACCAAACAGCATCAATTTTTCCAACTTGACACCATCGATCAGAACACGTTTCCCAAGGTAAGCTTGCAGCGGATGAGTCAGAACAAATAGCAGGATTGCAAGCATGTATTATATGTAGTATCCGTTGCATAGAGAGGGGGGCACCTAGCATGAGGGTACAAAGATGATCGCATATGGAAGGGGGCACCTAGCATGAGGGTGCAGAGCTGATTGCATAGAGTGGGGGCACCTAGCATGAGGTGCGTGAGTCGTCCATTAGAGAGGGGGAAACCTAGCATGAGGGTGCGTAGAGGCTTGCGGTAGAGACGGGGGGCACCTAGCATGAGGGTGAGAGGATTGCATAGAGAGGGGGGCGCCTAGCATGAGGTAAAAAGCATGTACTATGTATAGCGCCTTTGGATGCTTCTTATTTTCTTGGATATTTGTCTCGGACTATGTTGAACCTAGTACCCATAACATACCACACACATATATGGCATCAAGCAACATGTGCTAAGGCATGCACACCACGGGCGCATCTGGGGGGGCACAGCACACACGCATCTAGCTAAAGTACAGTGGACACACACGCATATGGGGGTGCACCGTGGACACACGCGCATCTTGGTGGGCACCTCCCATGAGGGTGCATAGCTGATTGCATAGTAGAGAGGGGGGGGCGCCTAGCATGACGGTGCAGTAGCTGATTGCATAGAGAGGGGGGCACCTAGCACGAGGGTGCAGAGCTGATTGCATAGAGAGTAGGGCCAACAAAGCAGTCCCATGCTCACTTGCGGAGTACTCGAATAGGGATAAAGCCTATCCAACACCAGGTGGGAAGGATGTCATGGCCTGATCGCGTCATGGTGACCTGAAATCGCGACCTGACCTCATCAAGGCGTGACACAAGCGTTGTCACGCTCGTGTCGCCGGCGATTTATGGCGAAGTCCAAACGACCGCTCCCTAGATTCGACGTTGCCTCGACTTTTGTTGTTAAATCCCTGAAACTCGACTCTCTCTGCGCTACAGTTCGTACGATTGGGGCATGCCCGCCGCTGCGGCGGGCATGCCCCATGGTATCCCCCACTGCAAACGGCTTTAACAAATTTTAACCTTCGCAGCGCCCGCCCTTTACCTTTACCTCTTACTTACTTTCTTTCTCGCAAAAATGCCAGGCGCGTGCAAAGCCGCTGATGCTGCTTCGGAAAAATATATTCAGAAAGTCGAAAACCGCACGCGAAGACATGAGACGGATGCCGACGGCTTCTGGCTGGTAGACCTGTGCGTCGACTGCGAGTTCGACATCCTGAAATGTCGTAAAGAGATCGAACGCTGTCGCAAGCACCATGCTGGACCGAACTGGTACACCGTCGTCTTCCCAGCATGCGGCGACTGCTTGGTGGAGTACACCACCGTGGCCAAACGTGGTGACCAAACCACGACGCATGTTGTATGGTACGCATTCTAACCTGCCTGCGCTACTTTTCGTCGGCTTCTGTCTTCAACCTCATCGTGCGTTTCTTTTCTTCCAGGATCAAGTCGCGGGACCAGCATACCGGCCTGTACACCATTCAAGACGCCGACCCCCCCCACGCGATCCATGAGCGCGTGGCCTTGGAGTACCATTTCGCCAGGAGTACCTTCAAGGTCCACTGCGGCAGCAGATTGGACCAGGAGGGTTTTAGCCGCGTCGAGCGGATTACTGGGCACTCCCTGCTTCCCACGCAGGTTCACCCAGCCGCTGGTAAGAATATTGCTTCTACTTGCCTTTCCCTCATCGTCTTTTTTTTTCTTTTTTTCTTTTAAAGAACGCATCTTTCCTCCCACAGCTGCTGGTCCGCCTCAACAGCCTGGTGCGCCTGCGGTGACAGTCGGAAAAAAAAAAAGGAAACGCGAGCATGACAGAAAGGGTATATCCTTTCCCACAGTCACCGTATGCATGCTTGGTTTTCTGTGCTGTCTTGTTTTAAGTCAATCTAACTACACCAATATTTCCTCTTGCAGTAGTTGCCCATCCTCTTCAGGCTGGCGCTGTCAAAGTACCGAGGCCGGGGCCAGTCCCCCTCAAAAGGCCCAGTGCCGATCCTCGTACTGGTATGCCTAGACCTTGCGTGGCCAATGACTGTACGCCTCTGCCATGTTCTTGCCTCAAGCTAAGGGGTTTTCACCTGATACCTACTGTGTGTGCCCCTTCAGCACAAGTGAAGCGGCGCCAGGGGGGGCAGCCCAAGTACCAGCTTCTGCTACTCATGCTGCTGCAGGTGCGTGCCCGCCTGCCCCTAGCATGCCCCATGGCCCAAGGTCGCCCTGTATGCCCCAAGCCCAAGGGCTCTTCACTGCGCGCAGACTGACTGCCCCCACTACCGCTGCTGTCCTCGTCGTCCTCGGATAGACACTTCGCTACAGTCGAAAAAGCACATGCGAAGCCGAAGGCAAGAGCTGCTTCGAAAGCGTGACTGCCGCAGTGCTTGTCACGCGTGTTATCAATATTGGGGATGACAGCCTGCGTGGCACACGTTGTGGCACGAAGCACACTGAGAGGGACAAAGCGAGGGCCCCCATTAAAAAGAAATTTTCTGGTAGTCACAGGGATAACCCTGGAGAAATGAAGTAGGCGCATGCTCCTTTTCCGTGCGGTTTTTCAGAAGTGAACTTTTTCTTCGCCGTAACACATACTTATTATTGACAATACGAAGTTCGTTAATTTGCTGACATCACCTAGTCATTTGTGTACAAAATGTCGTCGAGGGGCATCAAGCAGATTCAGATTCGATGACACTGTCCACGATATCGTCAACCCCCCGATCGACGATATAGTGTACAAGGTTCACCATATTTTAGACAAAAACCACTAGGTTTTGTCCTGCCACCCGGCACACGTTTGGATAGTTTTTCGACGCTCTATGCGCTTGATCAAGTCAGCAATGAAACGCAAGGTGAAATACGCACCCACTGCATGCACTTTCCTTGCGCTTCCAAATGCATGTCGTACTGCAGTTTCGGCTCCACATTGATCGAAGCAATAGTTCAATTGCGCAGGTCCATCCCGCTTCGATGGCACTCAATGCAAGGATTTGCTTCTCGCCGAGTGAGTGGTGTCTTTAGATCTGCATGCTGCATATTTCGTGTATCATTACGATATTCCCAACCATTCAGTAATACTCTGCGATTGATCAACTGCACCATACGTTCCCCTACTGCTCCCTAAAGCAAAACCAAAGCCCTAAGCACCTCTGGTTTGTTCATGAGTTGTTTGTGCCACTTGCTCATAAGCTTCTCACCGCGCGATGCATTCGATATCCGCGCATTCATCGAGACGCCTCCCTCCCTCTGCTTCATACTGTCGTGTGACACCTCGTTAAATGCTAAAGGGGAGGGATATACGCGGTGGAGCCGGAATGTGGTTTCCGTCTCAAGCTCGAATTCTTTTGAACCGGCGTGACGGTCATATCGTCTCGCATCGCATCGTCTCGCGTGTCATCGTGAATTTAATCGGGAGCGGGGGGTGCAGAAGGGTGCGGGGAGTGGAGATGGAGGGTGACGGCCGTGGAGTGCGCGGAGACTACTGGTTAGGATTTGTAGATTGTCTCGATCATTGGGTTTAGGCGGAATGATTGTCCTGGCGATTTCCAGGTGCTAGTTCAGGTAGCATCTTTGGACGTTTCGTGCTTCGTGCCGTTTGCGATTCTCGGGTAGTGGATTGCTCTTGACGGTAGCCGGGGCCCAATTTGGGGTCCCCGGGGTCATCGTGAATTTAATTTACAAGATTAATCAGGATTATTATAACATATTATCTTCCATCGATATCGCGGATACGATTGCCGTTGGCGTTGCCTAGCTCATGTATAAAGCGTGCTGCGCACCAACGTTCACTGCCCATAATTTTCTGAACGCTCCTTCGCCTCATAGGCGGAACGGTCGTTGTGACCGCTGCGTTATGCATAGGGATTGCGGAAGTATTTGGCTGCTTTTATTTTTCGATTCGTTTATGCATATGCGAAAACTCACGGCATTGGGCGTGTGCAGCTTGTGCCGCAGATGTTCCGATGGCGAGGAGGGACGCGCTTTCTTGAGGTGTGGACGTCTAGGGCAACCTAGATTGGGACGACACCCAACCACATCGGACTCGCCTTTGTTTCATATTTCAATCCACTCACCTTGAACTTGCATACGAATTCTGAGGAGCATGGTTGGGCTCGAACCCACGCAAGTTGGCATGCCCAACCTTGACGTATTCCACACCCTGAGATAACTTCGAACCCACAAAATAAAATCAGCCTAAGACTTATGCTAACTTCATCAAAAGCAAACTTTGCGTAAATATAGCAACACTATAGAAATAAATTGTGCGAATGTTGTGACTTAGATGTGGCGGTTGGTTCGAACCCAACGCAAGGTTGCCATGCCCAACCTTGACTTCCACACCTCAAGAGGTCGCGAAGGCGGCATACCCCCCCAAAAAAAAAAAAAAAACTTCCTATGACTTATTCCAACTGTTGCTCCTCAAAATGTGTATGCATATTCAAGGCGAGTGGATTGAAATATGAAACAAGGTGGGTTCGATGTGGTTGGGTGTCATCCCAAACTAGGTTGCCCTAGACTTCAACACCTCAAGACCTCGAGAAAGGATATACGCGCTGAAACTGGAACGAGGTTTCCGTCTCAATCCCGAAAGAATTCTGAACCAGCGTGACGGGCATAATTATCGTCTCGCATCGTTTCGCGTGTCATCGCGAATTCAATTTACAGGATTACTAAAACCGATCTTCTATTTATCTTCCATCGATATCGCGGATACGATTGCCGTTGGCGTTGAATAGCTCAAGGATAAAGTGCTGCACACCAACGTTTACTGCTCATAAATTTCTCAACGTTCCTTCGCCTCATGGGCGGAACGATGCTGTGGCTGTTGTGTTATGCGCAGGGATTTCGGAAGTGTTTGGCTGCTTTTATTTTTCAATTCGTTTATGCATATGTCCAAACTCACGATACTCGGTTTGTGCAGCTTGTGTCGCAGGTTTTCCGATGGCGAGGAGGGGCGCGCTTTCTTGAGGTGTGGAAGTCTAGGGCAACCTAGCTTGTGATGACACCCAACCACATCGAACCCACTGTTCTCACATTTTAATCTACTCACCTTGAATATGCATACAATTTTTAAGGAGCATCGGGTCGGGAAAAGCTACCGAGTGATTTTGTTTTTGGGTTTATATGCTTTATGGCATCTTCTTCGCGACCTCTTGGGGTGTGCAAGTCAAGATTGGGCATGCCAACCTCGCTTGGGTTCGAACCCAGCCACATCGAAGGCATCTCATTCACATAATTTCTTTTTAGAATGTTAATATATCTACTCAAAGTATGTTTTTTGATGAAGTTAGAATAAGTCTTAGGCTGATCTTGTTTTTGGGGAAGTATCTTCAAACCCAAAAGGTAAAACCAGCCATTGCCTTAGAGCCATACCATACTCTTCCAACTTGGGAATTGTACTGTTTTGATATATATTTTCTATGAATACATGGCATACACACACCGACGAAGTTGGCAGTTTTGTTTGCCAACTTCGCTTCCTTTTATGAGATATGTGAAGGAAGCGAACGGATGGGCGGAGGGTGTGCAGTTGCCATGAACCCGCATAAACAAAATCAGCCTAAGTCGTGGCCTAACGTCAATACACGCAAATATGAAAAATGAATAATTATTGAAGATACACAAAAGATAAGAGTACGATACCGACGTGGTTGGGTTTGATTCCAAGCGAAGTTGGCAAACGCCAACTTTGACTTCCACGCCTCAAGAGGGAAACAAAGCGCCAGAACCCAAAAAGATAATTCTGCCTCAGGCTTATCCTAACTCAATGCTCCTAAAGCTTTGCATAAATATCGAAGACACATACATGAAAATGTGCAAAAATATGTGCAAATGAGATGCCTTCGATGTGGTTGGGTTCGATCCCAGCAATCAAGGTTGGCATGCCCAACCTTGACTTCCACACCCCAAGAGGTCGCGAAGACGACGACGCCATAACCCCAAAAACAAAATCAGTCTATAACGCATCCCAACCCGATGCTCCTCAAATTTTGTATGCATATTCAAGGTGAGTAGAACAAGGTGGGTCCGATGTGGTTGACGTGTCATCCCAAGCTAGGTTGCCCTAGACTTCCACACCTCAAGAAAACGCGCCCCTCCTCGCCATCTGAAAACCTGCGACACAAGCTGCACATACCGAGTATCGCGAGTTTGCACGTTGATCCGATCTTCAGGTTGATTCGAAATCTTCTGTTGTAGGAGCGCTCGACGTTGGTATATGCCCGCGATAATCCGCCCCAGCATTGATAAGAATATTACAACTATCCCGAATGATAGCATACCGTACGGTTATCACATGGTGGGCCCAAATAAGTTATACTGGGGTGGGATGGAGGGGTCCGTTATATGCATCATTGCCGAACCTCGATATTTTGCTGAATTTGTAGCGGATATCCGACCTGATACCATGTGTTCGGGTAGGAGTCATTCCATGCGCGGATATCATCACGAGTGTCCCACACACATATGCCACCCTCACACGTGCGGGTTGGGCGATAAATGGCAGGTGACCCCGCTCCCGATGACTGTATTTTTGGCGGGATATTTTGGCAACTGCTGCGAAAATTTAACGACATTGGGAATATAGTGGTGAAACCATGGTGCAACACCAACGATATATTGCACTTCATACCCCATACACCCATTTCTAATATTCCGAGATGTCGTGTGTGCATATAAATATTTAGTACCATAATCTATTGTAGATTTCTTCGAACTCATAATCGTTTCCAGCGATATAGCTAATGTGATTTCTCGAGGCTCTATGTCTGGCATATGTCTTCAGCCTCTCTTCCCTACAATTATTCAAGTAAGTATAAAACCATAAGACAAGTGCCACCCTCCAAAGTTCCGAGTATGCAGTCCTCATTGAGCCCCTTGCACTAATTGGCCCTTATGCGCTTTGCAGAAGCCCGTGCTGCCAGAGGCAGTTTTGGTGCAAGTTTCAACCTGGCATCGCCAACTTCCAACATGGTCCTTGCAAAGGCTACTGCGGGCTGCAGCGGGTTTGGTGCAGGACTCATGCTCACACCGCTTGCCTCCCCCGTGAGACACACAAAATTCGGTGGTTCCTGAAGCAGCCCTGGAGCAACCATCGGCTTCACATCGACGGCCGCCGCCATGTGTCTTGCAAAAGTCAGTGCTGCCTTGTGCCGCTTTGTTGCAGCCCTCGCCCTTACAGCGTCTGCCTCCACCATGCGAAAAGCAGAAGGAGGTGCCACCTGTAGCGGACTTGTTGCAGTCCTCGGCATTGCAGCGCTTGCCACCCCCATGGGCCACGCAGAAGGGGGTGCTGCTGACAGCGGATTTGGTACATCCATCGGCCTCACAGCGCTTACCCCCTCCGTGCTTCACACAATAAGCAGTGCTCCTTATTGCGGATTTGGTGCAGCCTTCGGTTTGGCAGCGCCTGCCTCCCCCGTGAGACACACAGTACGGGGCACCGCCGTTCTCTGCTGACTTGGTGCATCCTTCAGCCTGGCAGCGCTTACCTCCCCCGTGGGCGATGCAGAACGGGGTGTTGCATGCAGCAGGCTTCGGGCAACCCTCGGCCGTGCAGCGCCTGCCTCCCCCGTGGGCCAAGCAGTACGGAGCGCCGCCACTCTGCGCCGATTTGGGGCAGTCCTCAAACTGGCAGCGCTTGCCTCCTCCGTGAGCTATGCAAAAGGGAGTGCTGCCAGCCGAGGATTTCGCGCACTCTGGCACCTGGCAGCGCTTGCCCCCACCGTGCCCGAGACAGAAGGGCGTGCCGCCTCGCGCCGATTTCACACAGTTCTCCGCTTGGCAGCAGTTCCCACCGTGCGCCGCACAGCTCCCGCTGTTCCCTTGCACAGAGGTGTTGCACCCCTCCACCTGACAGCGCTTGCCTCCTCCATGCGCGATGCAAAGCCCAGCTCTGCCACGGGAGAAGGTGGTGCAGCCTTCAACTTGGCAGTGCTTGTTCCTCTTTGGCACCTGGTCAACCTGTACGCAATCTTCCGGTCAGCACATCACGAGGGTGATCCGAGCAAGCATCACCATCGAGTGCCCCTGATCACGCCGAGCCATCCTAATACTGCACTCGACTGAGTACTAACTAGGACGTGCGATCCTGTGCTGGAGCACTCGAGCATCTTTAGAGGCATGCGCGTGTTTACAGTGCTGCTCAAACATCAACGGAGGCACAAGGTCGTTCGCTGTTCAATTAAAGGGCACAAGAAGATGCACCTGCTCGGGAAGATCGTCGACGAAGCCAGTGTCCATTTCGGGTGTGTCTTCCCTATCGTCATCTCTCTCAATCTGTCGACCCGTCCCCCTCTTTCTTAGACGGAGACAGATCTACCCTCTTTCGACTGCCGTAAACTCAAATTGTCAGTCCCTGCAGGGGTGTCCCCTGTCGAAGATTGGGTGGCTAGGGCATTGGTACCCCACTGCTCCGACCCAGGTGCGGCTTCAGCCCTCATCCCGCTTGAAATTGTTCACCCCGACCCCTTCAAAGCTTTCCCTCTCTGCGACACCATCCCGTAGGATCTGCTATTCATTCCCCGTAACTGTTCCTAGCTGCGACGTCTCAAAGGTTCTGCTTGCATAGTGTTAGATTTGGCAAATCGCCTGCAGGCTATTGTCGCTTTCGCCAGGGGGACTACTTCCAACGGTGACCGGACATCCTGGCATCTTAAGCCGTGTGGCAAGTCCTTATCTTTCATATTTATATAGCAGTCACGACTCTGTGGGGACTTCTGTGGCGAACGAGTGGAAACATCGCGCACCAAGCAGTATGCAGTTAACGGCCAGCCTGGAGAATAAGGTACAACACGATTTTAGGAGGGTCGAGCAAAACCCGAAATTAGGTGTTGAATCCACGAACTACGCAAAACGCACCACCTCCAAAGCAATCTCCTCCATAGACAGAGGCTTAAACCGAGATTGGGGCACTAACAGGACAAGGGCTCCGAGGGTTTTGGGCATCACAACGTTTCACTGTAGCTTATTTGACTCACCTCTCGACTGGCGATAGGTGTTGGAGCCTGGGGAAACGGAAATCGGACAGCGTCGTGCATAGTGCCGGTGGCCTCTTGCCCGGAGCGCCAGTCAATAGTCGAACCAAAGCTTTGAGTAACGATGCTTTGGGGATATCTCTGGGCATCCGCACTTAAAGCTTGCTCCACTTCCTTCCAAATCGGCTGCGGTCGCACATTATCGCCCACATCCTTCCACAAGGGTTAGTGCTGAGGGTACGGCACACCACACGGGTGCATCTTGCGAGGCAGACGGCAGGCAAGCCGCCGCTTGTGCAGGTTCCGGAGTGCACTAAAAATATAGGTTAGAAAGCTGGCAACGGACTGGGACTGCGCACTGCAACACGAATACTGACAGAAAGCTATACGTGAGGACGAGGACTGTGGGTTCTGACGACCCGCTGGGCAGTTTCTGCAACATGCAGACTGAAATTCATCCGAGGACAACCACACGCTGTTTGTTTGCGATTGACAAAAGTCTGTAGCCAATTACATGGCTAACCTGGAGCCGGAGGTGAAATTTCCCTGCCTAAGGGTGCGCAAGTTCAGAGCAGTCAGATTTGCCGGACCTGCTTTGGGAGGAGTTTGAGCAGCAAGTCCATCCACAGCATATCCTCTTCGCGGTCATCAGTGTAGCGCACTCGGAATATGCATCCGGCGACTGGGTGTGTGTTGTAGTCCACTACTCGCCCGACGTACCAACCAAACGTTGGGAAAAAATTTATGATCTGCCGCTCCTTTAGCTCTTCAAGACTCTCTGGTAGGGGGGGACAGTTCTGCAGGCCGTCCCTCCGAGCCGCCTGCCACCACTGCACTCGACGAGCTCTCCGCCATGAAAGGAGCGTTCAGAATGAGCAGTTCACTCGGAAAGCAAGTTCAAATGGGCGGCAGCCCCTAAGACGAGCGAGGCACTCCAGGAAATCAGTAACGCTCGCCGCACGCGCATCAGCGCTTGTCGGAGCAGGCAAGAGTAGTAGGTGGAGCACCTGTTCGCCGCTTTGAAGATCTGGTTGCATGTCCACTGTAGTAAACTTTCAACAAGAACAGCTGGCTTAATTTGACTCTGCGGGAATTGTCCAGGTCGTTAGAGCACAGCACTTGCAGCACTCATAGCAATACTAAACGCCGAAGACAGTAACCCTACCAGAGCCGCGTGGCGATTCTCCAGGGGAAGTGAGGTAAACACTTAGAGCAGCTTATAGGTGGCAAGAAAAGCACCGCTACGAGGTATCTTCCCCGGAGACGCCTCCTTCCACTTCGATATCACAGCGAGCAGCGCAGAGTTAATCCGAAACTAGAGAAGCACGAACCTGCAACAAAGCGGGGCTGTGCTCCAACGTTTCAATATGCGAAACCCAAAAAGGCTCTGGCGCAATAAGGATCAGGGTATCCTCTGATCCCCTAGAGAAGGGAACGTGATACGTTCGAGAGGGGAGAAAGTGTCTCCAGCTGCCGTGAACACGCGACGGTGAAGGTTTTTAAGGAACTTGCGTTGGATGTTGTGGAAAAATTGTAGTGTGGAAAAATTTCTTGTTTTACGTGAAAATAAGATTGAAATAAAAATGGGCAATACAAACGGTCATACTGTAGTGACACGCTCAGATGCAGACGCGGCGGGGTTTTGCCGGATTTGGAACCACTGTGAGAGGATGAAAAATGCCAAAAAACACAGCATTTCATCCTTTTTAGCCATCTTATTACCTACAAACAGCAGCGTTCCTCACAGTGCATACATATATAATTATATGTGATAGTAACTTCAGACAGTACTGTGACACAGACCAACGCAAGAGGTAGAGGGAATATTTAGGTTATCAGATTACTCGTCTTGACAATGCGCACGTTGGCGAACTTGTTCGCCGACGTGTCATTGTCAAGACAGGCAGTGCCTGACAACTAACTTGTCTTGCGTTGATCCTCTACTAACCCAAAGATCGAAGGTGACCAAGGTGTCCACGAGCGCCGCTTGACAATGTTGAGCAGCGCTTGACAATGTTTGTGAGAGACGTTGCCCTTTATCGTCGTCCATTTAGTCAAATTAATTTTGAACTCTACCGTCGATCCCCAGCCTGTTTTCCGCTTCTCGACTGCACTCGATCTGCGGAAGGTATAAATCGTTTGCGCAAGATGTACCTACAATATAATCAAGTATTTCACGTTTCCCCATCCGAGGTACAAATTATACAGTTTTCCCACCACTTAATTTTTACTCAGATTATTTCACTATACAGTCCTCCCACCACTGTATTTATACTCGATACTGAATTTCACTATACAGTAGCATACTGAATTTCACTATACAGTAGCATACTGAATTTCACTATAGGAATTACAGGAATTTCAGAACTTGTATGCTACTGAATTTCACTATACAGTCTTCCCACCATTGAATTTATACCAAGATTATTTCACTTTTTCCCACCACCGATTTCATATGTAAGTTTCCATTTTAAGTTTTGAAGGTGATGGCCGATCGAACGTGATGACCGATTTTGAAAGAGCTGGCAGAGGATTTCGCGTCGCGCCATTGGTGTGTATAATTTCTGTTGCAGCCCACATCCACATCGGCGTCTTTGATGACAGTGTCACCAACTTTCATTTATATGTGAGCTTTGCGGCATTGCGGACTTCGCAATCTAAATATAGCATAGTGTGACAGGATGACGACGTTTAGCGCCCGCAGAAGGATATGTATGTATGTATGTATGTATGTATGTATGTATAATTTCTGTTGCAGCCCATACAGGCGTTTTTTATGATGTTGTCACCAACTTTCATTCTGGGAGCTTTGCGGGCTTCGCAATGTAAATGGAATGCTAAAAGAATAGTGTGACTGACGCTGATCCCGCTTCCCACAGATTTTATAATTCCTGTTGCAGCTCATACAGGCGTCTTTGATGACAGTGTCACTAACATTCATTCTGGGAGCTTTGCGGGCTTCACAATAATAGCATAGTGTGACAGACGCCGTCTTGCGTCACGCCGAAGATTCCATATATAGGTGTACGATTCCTGTTGCAGCGAAGTTGTGAATTGCCTTTTTGTTTTATTAATCCTGAAGGCATTAACCTGTATTTTAATATTTCATATATGATGTTACATAATATCACGTCATCATATTTCATTACGTAAAATCACGTCATCATCGAAATTCGATGCGCGCGCATATTCGACCATCCATTATTCAATGATCCCCACTAGTGTTATAAAGGTTTTGCTAATTTTCGGTGTTCATCATGAAAAGCCCACGCGGGCGAGTGGATTAAGCGGGGGTGGCGATGGGCGATTGGTGTGGTGTGAGGCAGGTACCTGGATCGAAGCCACAAGTGGAGCGCGATGGAGCAATGGTGGCGAAGCGGTACAGGCGCCTCGGTGGCGTCCCCGGAGAGCCGGGGGGGTCGCCGGGGCGCAGGCGAGGCAGGGGACCTGATCTGGGACACGTTATTAGCATTTATGCTCCCAGGATATTTTTCATATAAATATTTTAAAATATTTCTGAATATTTCTGAATATTTTTATATTTTTATATTTTACTTTTTCATGTATAAATTTAAATAAGCGGCGTCTTGACAAGAACCCTTGTCCGCAGACGTGTCATCCGATGTGGACCAACCACAGTACTCCATTTTTAGCAACGCAAGACAAAGAACTGGGCGAGACCTTCGCTACGAGGTATCGCTTGACGAGTGTCACATTCGATTGAATGTATTGCCATACGATAGACGATACTGTAGAGATCGACGCGAGAGACATAGAGCATAAAAGCTTAGGCCATAGGACTACACTAGTGGAAACATTTGAAAACGATAGAGATAAAACATGTTATGACTAATCAGCACTCTTAGTTTGGTTCTGAGAGCGCAACTGGGATTTAGAGTGCTGCTCGAACAGTATTAGAGACTTAAACTGCCAAGTGTTGTCCGTGTAGTTCAGGTACTGGCAGGCTGATGGGTTACTGGCTAGATAGAGTACCGGCGCGATAAACTGTTATTTCCCCCTCCACTGTTATATCTCCAAACAACCCTAGAATTCGGAAGCAGTGCACGTATTCTAAAGCCGTGGTGCAGCATCTTTCACTGCACGACCACGCATCGCCTTTCTGTTACCCAAATTTTCGTAGAAATGACAAAACGTGGGAGCTTTCGGGGTGAACTGGAGGCATTTATATTCAGGACCATTACAGGGCTTTTCGGCCCTTTATATCGCATAGGCCTCGAGCTTCGGATACTATGCATTCGACAAAAAATACGCAACCGGGGATCTATCGACATAAGCCTCAGTTCTCAGAGAACTGAGTCAAGTGAGACAAAAGCCACAAATGAATTTCGCGTTGTTATTATTTCCGACACGCATTGCCATCACCGACACGCAGGGACCTTGCCGCACGGGGACCTTCTCATTCACTGCGGGGACGTGCTTCTCAGAAGCCATGAGGTCAGTCTAGGTGCTACTGCTCGGTGCTTTGAAGTGCTCGGAACAAAATGTGCTGTTTTCGAGGTACTCGATATGATATCATTTCGATCGAGGATTGCATTTTTCTGCTGTTGACAATGTTGAACGTAATTTTCGCTTGCTCGTACCATTGGTGCTGCCCAAATAGTCGTATGTTAACATAACACGATTCCTCCTATCCAGGATATAGGGGCGGGTGAGGCTTTGAAAGATTTCAACGCTTGGCTTGGAGAACAGTCGCACCCACATAAAATAGTCATAGCAGGGAATCATGATCACTATCTTCAAGAGATGGGTGTGTCCGCTGTCAGACGCAACCTTACCAACGCCATTTATCTCGAGGTGCGGGTCGTTGCTCGCTCCTGTAGTTCAGTGCTTTCCACTCTGGCGAAGGCACCCTCCGAAGAAACCAAAGACACTCCAACTGGAACGTGCTTTTCATAGATTTCGGACAGCTTGCTCTGCGCGATCCTGCTGTTGCCATCTCGTACCGCACGCGGACACAGGAGTAGAATCTCCAGCGATGATGACCCTGCACAGTTTGCAGGTTTTGTATTCTCGGTGCTAAAGCTTTAATTTGTGTGGTCTCATTACTGATTTGTGTTCTCGCAGAACGAGTTGTGGACATCCCCGGCTGGTCTTACTGTCTATGGAACCCCATACTCTGTTACCAACGGAGGCAACTCCCCGAATATCGCGTTCCAGCCGCAAGACGAACAAGCCGCCCTAGATACTGTCAATAGCATTCCTAAGTGTGACATCTTGGTGACGCATGGCCCTCCGCTGGGCAAGGGGGACGACGGCACCCGAGGTTCGTAAAATCGCGTACTACACGAGTTGTGCATGTTGCAAGACCAAGACTAAATCATTCAAGTGCATTTGCTATCAACATGCTTCAAGTGTGGACAACTTCCTTGCACAAGTCAGAGTGGCGATTCCATGTTATAATGCATTCCTTCATGCAAACACACGTCAATATTCCTCCACTTTTCCTTGTTTGTCAGTCGAACTGAAGTCAGCGTCAATCCAGTTTGCTGCTCGACGTATATAATTGCTGATGTTGGAGTTTTGAGAGAAGGTGATCGCGGAAACAGGGATTTTTGGTTGCGAGCACCTAGAGAGACGCGTTCGGAGTATCGTGCAGCCTGCCCTACACTGCTACGGCCACGTGCATCAGAGCTTCGGCCACGCCATCGAGGGTCGCACCACCTTTGTGAATGCCTCAGTCATGGATATTCTATATGCCCCGACACAACCCACGGTGCTTTTCACCTTGGCGAAGGTGGACAAGTGCTGGGTCGGCAAATAACGAAATGTTCCCTCCGAATTCTGCAACCACGCATATTTGCGAAGACAGGCTGCCCAGGGATATTGGTCTTGCTCATGTCCAAGTTCAAAGTACTGGTTTGCAAGAATAATTGTAAAGTACAAGGACCTGGGTCTGCTCTTTCTACATATACTGAATTGGCATACGCATACACTTCTTGCCCAGGGGAAGATGCGGGAGTACCCCACGATTGCACCATGGCGACATGGAGTGGGAATTCGTCGGTATAACGCGGACATTGGTCGGTAAAATCGATAAAAAATCGATATTTATCCATTAAACATCGATGTGTAACGATAAGTATCGACATTATGCGATCTTTATCGATGATCGTCGATATATTATTGATAGCTGCCAATATATTATCGATGAGTGCTGTTGTTTCCATACGCCGACTTCTAGAGACGGCGAATATCATACGATATGACATATATCGATGTGGCTCCTATAGAGCCCCATAACACCCCCGCGGATATGATCCCACCGCACCACTGAGGGGTGCTGAAATCTGTATAGGCAGCCCTGACCGGGAGTCCCGGTGCAGGCCCCTATGACAGATTCCTAGGTAGCCAACACTGGACCGGTGACTGATGATTGTTCGTGCTGTGACACACCAAGGTGTCACAGGTAGCTAGTACCGAGACCGTTCCGACTCCGAGACCGTTCCGGGTATATCTAGCTTAGGGTTTATTTCTGATGAGAGTTTATCTATATTGAGTTCACAGACTATCTGATATCTTTGGACTAGGATATTCCAGTAGGTCGTGGCCCCATCCACGTTTTTTATTCCACTTGCTAATTTGGCCATGATTGGCTAAACGGCCGCTTGGAGAGGTGGTGCGCGGGGGCGCGTTTGGGTGCATCTAGGAATTATGGTTTGAGCTGAGTCGGCGGGCGACTTGCAACAGCGGCTATGGGGGCGGCGCCTCGTTCTGGACTAGTTGACGCAATGTTCATCCTCAGTTGTATTCTGGCCTTGATCCCGCTGGTTACTGAGTTTTGGGCTGGTGTTCGCGACGCCTTCGACTTCGACAACATCTCCGAGTGCCCCTCGCTTACATGTTCTCTTCGCTCGCTCCACAGCGGTTCATCCCAATTTTTTCCGCAACCACACCCGAACGCGCTCATGCACACCACCTTCCCTCATGCTTTTCGAGAGATGGGTGTTACCACCAGAGCGAAGAAGTCCCTCACGAGGGACAGCGACATTGACGCCTCGCCGAGGCTTATCGACGGGGTTCGGAACAACCCGATGGTGCGGACACCGACTTTTCCGACCCCCAACCCTGCTTCGAACGAGGACGCCGACGTGGCTATCAGGCGTTACTTGCAGGCTAGGTTGGCCAAAACGTGGGCGAAGTTTTATCGTGCCCCCCCCCAAATCCGTTTAAACGGACGTTTAATCGTGGGGGGTCTGACGTTACATACTTAAGGCGACGTTACATACTTAAGGCGACGTTACATACTTAAGGATGTCATGTCACCGGATCGATAATCAATATGACATAATTGAGGTCCTCCGACTGTTCAAATATGGAATTCTTGCCTTTGATCGGCATTCCGCGACATGGCGGGCAACGCGCAAGCCGCAGACTCCTCGACTCTGTAAATGTTTGCACTGCAATAGGGTCATCGTTGCTCACACACAAAGAATTCGTTGTCATATTGCTGCCCGGCGCAACGGGGGAATCGACATATGTCTTGGCCTTATCTCGTCTCCATCGTATGCCGAGGCTAACTCCGAGGAGAAGGCAGAAGGAAAAAGTCTTTTCGGGGAAGAATTTTAGAGCCATTTGGGAAGAATTTTGACATTGGTCATTTTTGGGAAGAATTTTGACAATGACTCGTGCGTGACGCACGCGACGTATATTCACGCGTATGAGTGTGTGGCACACTGGACAATTCAAGTTGAAATCCGATTTCCCTCTCTTGTGACAGTCGAGTGACACTCTCAGTCCTCATAACATTTTGCCATGAGTATAAATCGTACAATAGACAAAATACCATATATATTTATAAACATTTTACGATTCCAGGAAGATAGCTTCCAGGTCATGTTAGTCTGTGGTCTGGATGACCAATAACCAAAAGTCTTGCGGGAATTATTTTTTTCCAGCCAATAATCTGGCCGTGATGTAGTGAATATACCAAAGGTTTATATTCACCGAAATATTGGTTGGTGAAATTTAATTTTTATATTTTCCATTCGTATATCCGTGGTATGATGACGTGTCTAGCCTCCGTCACGTGCTCACGTCGAACAAACCTCTGTTTCTCTCAGACAGTGACTTACGTGACCCCGTAAGTCACTTTCCAGCAGCGTGAGGTAGAGGTCTGAGAGAGAGACCTCAAGCATCGAAACTTAGCATACTTATTGTTGGGCGTGTTAGGAACAAAATATTTTTTGCGCGCGCGAGATCCGTGCACATTATGGGATCTGGGACGCCGCGCAAGGGAGGGGGTCATTGGGCACGCATCGAGTGAAAGGCTCGACATACGCACCGCATGAAAGCATCATGCATAGCACAAGCGTACCACGCATATCATATACGCATAGCAAACACTTTTTTAGCATTTGAAAGCGCGCTGTCAACCCTAGCAAAAACGCGGATGTCCACCGCGTCCACGTTTCCGCTAGGGTTTCGTCCCTCATCCGCGCGCTCGCTTGCAAGCAAGCATGCACAGCGGATGAGGGAACCGTTTACCAAAATATTATCTCATATGTGTTATATTTCAACATCAGTTCGTACAGTCTGAACGGCCAACCACAAATCTCGCTAAGGGCCGGCGCGTGCATGTGGGTATAGTGAGCGGGATTTTAGGTTTTTCGCGACTTCCAAAAGTAGCGAAAGCGGTTATCATTCTCCGCGATGCGGATACCCACGGACTCAGTAGAAATCTGTGATAATATTATATAGTAATAAGTTACTTAGATGAACACACAATCTTAGAAATCTTCGCCTGGTTGTACAGGGTCTCACTGCGAGGGAGAGCGCGTTCCGCGTAAAGTTGAAATTGCATAGTTAACAAATAGCATCTGTACATCGCAAAATGCTCAAAGCGACATCTGTTGTAAAATGGGACAGTGACACTGCGAGCATCATACGTACAGTATGCCGCGAGGTGAATCTGTCAAAAACCAACCAAATCTTTTGCGTCTCAAAATGACATACCGTACAAAAATGCAGTCATATGCCATACACCCCATTGTGGCGTACCCCACTGCGACTTTTTAGCGGGTACGCACGATTGAATGCAGATATTGCTACATTTTCAGTTCACGGTGAAGATGAATGAATTTACATTTCCAACGTTTCTCTCGTGACTAATGTATCACGTAATGTATCCTAGGTGTGAATGCTATTGCGCCACATCGGCTATAGCGAGAGTTTGCCGTTGCGTTGCGTTGGACCTTTTCAGGCTGGCATGGCCAGTATAAATCCCAACGTATCCGCGGCGACTCATGCGCGTCAGTGTCACGTATAAGCACGCACGCATGAGTCAGTTCTCATAATCATTCTTCCCAAAAATAACCAATGTCAAATTCTTCCCAAATGGCTCTAAAATTCTTCCCCAAAAAACCCCGAGCCAAGGCAGAACGGGTGACACGGTTTCGTGAAGCCAGGAAGCGTTGCCAAGTGTTGTGTGCACTCTGTACAATTATCTAGCGCACGCTCCTAGACTCTTGCTACACTTCAAATACATACCGTAACAAAGTGTGTCTTTTGTCTTGACACGATGTTGTGTTGATGTCTAGGTACTAGGTTCTTTACTCGTTAGCAATGTGCATCAACGGGGAGAGGCACCTGGATACCTTGTAATGCTTATAAAATGCTATAATAACGGTCAAACAAATGACCATATATAAGGGTTCTATCGCCTGTCCAGTTCCCACCACTATGAATATGCAATAATCGGCAAAGTTTAATCGTGACCCCCCCCAAATACGTTTAACCCCTATGGAGCGGATGGAACCTTTTGCGAAAAACATATATTTTACAAATGCACTGTGTTCGTGGTATGTGGTATCATGTTAGGTGCACGAGATTCGAGATATGTTCCACAACCCATAGACGGTCATGTTGAGCTATTGCATGCATGCGCACATGATATATACAACGATATATCGACAATATACAAAGCAAAAAACATGCCGTTCCAGGAACCAAATTTGTGAAATTTGAGTTCTCGCAACCGCATAATCGAGTAATAAGTCATCCCATGACCATAAAACAATCTCCTTTATTCATGTTTTGGAATAGGTGATGATCTTTTTGGCCAAACGCGTCGATATATCGAAATATTCAAGCAAGTAGGCGAAAAAACACCAAAAAACAAGAAAACACATTAGTTTTACAATGTTTTCCATACTTAAGGCGTTAGTGGAGTGTTTTTAGCAATAAATGAATATCGGGAACGTATATATGGCCCGTATGAAGTGCATGGTGATGTGATATGATACAAACCGTTGAACCGGCATACCCATGTCGATGTATGCCACCAACACCGCGATTTCTCACACTTTAGGATAGATTTTACACATATTACATCCCATGACTCGAGCAACTTTGGGGATTCGCTCACAACGAAATGCCCCGTGCGTAAAGTATATATAATAGGAATATGTGCAAAATACATTATTGAGCATTAATGATACCTATCGCGGTGGGCGTGCGAAGCTTGGATGTGCGATTGCAACAAGTCTTGTCAGTTCGAGCTGTGAATATACTATGATCTGAGTGGTCAAAGTGTTCGTATACGGTACAAACCGCACCATAGGGGTTAAACGTAAGTTTAATCGTGGGGGGGGGTGACGTTTTGGCCAACCTAGCTTGCAGGAGCAAGGCAAGCTGACTGACGACATCTACAAGACACGCCTGCATCGTGCCTGGGCCAAGAGCATCCGCGAGGACGTTGTTGGTGACAAGAAGCACCATTTTCGCGGTACGGACGACGCTGACCTTCTGTCCGACCTGGTGGTGCAGCTGCGTACGGAATTTGAGTCGGCTGGACTCGAGCTCAAGTCCTTTGACCTCGACGACCCCCTTGCAATGGTTGTGAGCCGATTGAATGGGCTACCCTACGACGTGCTGGCTCTCGTGGTGGAGAAGCACAACAGCGCGTATGTCTGGCTCACCGGCACGGATGCTTCGTCTGACCGAGATGGCCGGCGAGCTTTGATCGACAACATCAAGGGCTGCGTACCGGTGGCACTGCGGGAGTCGCAGCAGGAGGAGCATGCGGCCTTGCGTTATCCCGCAAACGTTGACCCGCAGCCGATCTTGCGTGGCTAGGGAACAACGTTTGGTGCGGGATAACAAGGCCTCCGACTGGACGCCTACGGAGGCCACGCGTAAGCTGAGCATGTACACCAGGCTGGACCCGGCGTTCAACGACGATCGCTCTTAATTGGAAGATGCGCTTTGAATTGGAAGATTTTTTGAAGGTCATTGTTTTGATGTTTTTTACATTATTTTAAACACATCATGCCCAAAAAATAGGTTGGTTATAATTTTGGAAGTTTTTCTCATCGTACGAGGCGGGGTTTTCAGAATTCTTACGATCGCACTAGTCACATCACTAGTGGCTACTGCCCGGTGGTATGGTACTGTCACAAGTACCAAAATGTATGCTTTATTATGGGCACTAGATGGGGTGTATGAGTCCCATGAAGGTTTTGAAAAATCATTTAGAACCCTTTTGAATTGTTATTGATGCTGAAATGTACTCTCGTGAACTTTAGGTATGTGTATGTGCGGTGTGCTTTTGGGGGTGTAACGCCATAAAATTAATTAAATTTTCTGGTACTGTCACAAGTACCAAGCGCGCGGTGACTTAAAAGGGCACGCTATGTGGCCACGAGGTGGCATGCATGATGTCAAATTTCATTATTGGGATGTATCCTAAGTGGTCGTCATGCGTTGTGCCATTTGAACGTCTTTAACGCCAGTATTGGGATTCGATAACACCCAAGGGTGTGATAAAATGGCCTCTCAGCATTTTTTGTAGTAATATCGGGAGCGGTTTCGTACTTAAGTTCCATGTGTAGAGTCCAAGTACGGCAACTTCTCATGCATGTAAAGGTCTTGAAAAATCGATATATGGGTTTACTTTTGATGTCATAAACGCTGGTGAGGCGATCCGACGTTATAATATACTTATTTCGTAGCTTTAGTGCCACGACTAGGCTCCAAAATCGACGATAGCCCTCATACTTAAGGAATCTTGAGTTGGACCATTTGGTGGAGATGGGATGTTTAGCATGTCGCAGTTTCAGCGACGGGCAGTATGCCAACTGCCCCATGCTCACATCCATCATTGGCCATGTTATACAGCTTCAATTTGAGCCATCGCTGGGTTGAATAGAATCCCAAGTCTGTTCAAAAAGAAATCCGAAAGTAGCGCCATGATTTCGAAGACAAGTGAGACACCATTGTGTAACACAAAACTCCACCTTGTTGGCAATATGCATCCACTGGGAGGGCTACACGTAACCTATGGACCAATGGGGCATAATGCAACTCAGTTTGGGTCGTTAAGGTAATGGTATATCATGGATATCACCATCAGGATGGAGGAGGACATCAAAAAAAATTCTAGCGTTTTGGTACTTGTGATAGTACCAGATTCGATTCTAGTACTATGACTAGTACCACTGGGCAGTAGCCACTAGTGCGATCTGACTTCGCACTAGTCACGCGACTAGTGCGGACTCAAGCGACACACGGCCGTACGGGGCACCCGGCGATGAACCAACGACATTCCGGTCACTCATGATCATTTTGGAAGCATTTCAAACCAAAAATAAAAAAATAAAAAAATGGAAGGAGTGACTTCTTCCAATTCAGAGCGTTCGTCGTTGTTCTACGCTGCGGTTAAGGTGCGCTACCCCATGGCTGCTGACTTGGCTCATGTCCCGTTGGCCTCGCTCCGCTCCATGGTGGCCGAGATCTACCAGGCTTGGGCTCAGACGGACGCGGGGAAGGCGGCTTCTGGCGCGGGCGGCATCTCCGCGCACCTCTCCAGCAGCGAGTACGACGCCCTCCTCGCGAAGATCACGGAGCTGAAGGAGATGGTGCAGCGGCAGCACGGGGAGGGCGCTCCGGTGGTGCGGCAACAACGTGTGCAGCTGCGGCAGCATCAGCAACAGCGTACACAACAGCCGAGGGGCTTCCGTGTGGGTCAGCACAAGGCGCCACCCGTGAGATTCGACCGCGACGACCAGCGGGCGAAGCCGTTCTGCGGCAGGTGCAAGAAGGTGAGAGTTACCACTTCTACCGCGACTGCCCGTTGGGCGGGCGCCCGAACACCCGCCCGCCTCCGCCGCGGCATTCTGTGTTCCTATCGACGAGGAGGACGCGGAAGGGGTGCATGCGCTTGCCATGTGTGCGCTTTTCCAGCAGGCAGCGGATGATGGTGCGGAGGCCTTCGCTCGTGCGGCCGCCACGTACGGGCCGCCCGCGGTGCTACCTTTGTGCGGGCGCGGTGGGCGGGATCGACGTGTCCGCCTACGGCTTTGCGGTGGAGCAGCAGTCGCCTCCCGACGAGCCCATGGGGGACGACATTCTCCGACGGCTCGACGATCTTGCCGCGGAGGTTCACTCCGCGGCCAATCACCAGGTGCACTTCACACACGCATCTTTCCCGCCTCCCGACGGCATCGAGCAGCAGACTTCGGCTCTGGTGTGCGGCCCCGCCGCAGCGGGGATCAAGCCGGAGGAGCAGGTTCCGGCAGGTGGTGCGGCGGCATCGGCATCCGCCGTGCCGGCCCCTGCTATGCCTGTCTCGCGGGAGAAGGTTGTGGAACCCGTGCCACTTCAATCGGCACGGGTGACCGCCACAGCGGCGACGGACGGTGAGTTCGCTGGGTTCGTTCAGACCGTCAATCACGCCGCCATCGCACAGGTTGATCTCACTGGCTACGACACGGACGACTATGAGGACCTCGCCGACGGCAGCTTCATCGTGAAGCCCGCGGACTCCGGCCATTTCGGCAAAGCATGCGTCGGAGTCCGCAGCCCGCACACCTCACACAGTCTAGTGGTGCTTACGCGGACTGGTCTGGTGGTGCTTCCCGCACCTATGGTTGCGGCAAGCCTCCATGGGGCTTCCCCGCTCACGCGGGTACGTGGGGGATGCCCTTCATTCTCTCCTTCCTTCTCTTGATCTCTGTCATGGGAGTGAGTGCCGCCGCCTTCACGGCGGCCAATGACGGCGAGCCTGTGCATGTATCGGACAAGGCTGCGCCGCAGCCTGTGCTGTGCAGGGGAGGCCTGTGCATCTACCCGGGCGTCGAGGAGCTGAGCCCCAACACTCTGGACGCGGTGCTTGCATCCCTCGGTGGGTGCGATTCTTCTGCTGTACCGCCTGACCGCCACCTGCGGGAGTGGTGGAGGCAGGGGGTCCCGGGTGGGGTCTTCCAGTATCCTGACCCACTTCTGCCTGGTGACCCACTTCTGCCTGGTGACCCACTTCTGCCTGGTGACCCACTTCTGCCTGGTGAGCCTCTCGCTGGGGCTCCACCGTCTCCGGAGTACGGCCCTCCTCCCACCGTCCGGTGTTGACGAGGACGAGTCTGCTATTGGCTAGTTCTGGTTCTGGTTCTGGCAGTGCACCACTTTGGTGGTGGTGTGTTGAGATGTGCTTTGACCTCAACATGGTCTTCAATTTGGTTTATGTTTCTACTATCTACCTTGACACCTTTGAATTCTTCAAACTGACTTGCTGACACAGAGCCTTTCAGTAGTTTAGTGGGACCTGAGTGCCTGTATATTTCTGCTCTTGTGCCGGCTAGAGGGTTCCAATTTGTGTATCAGAATAGCACAGTTGGATCAGCAGTTAGGCCTTGTCGCCCTAGCTCCTGCCCTAACTAGCAATCTTACATTTCTGACTTGCCTGTCAGTCACCACCCACAGTGCTGGGGTGGTGTGCTGAAATCGGTATAGGCAGCCCTGACCGGGAGTCCCGGTGCAGGCCCCTATGACAGATTCCTAGGTAGCCAACACGCTGGACCGGTGACTGATGATTGTTCGTGCTGTGACACACCAAGGTGTCACAGGTAGCTAGTACCGAGACCGTTCCGACTCCAAGACCGGTCCGGGTATATCTAGCTTAGGGTTTATTTCTGATGAGAGTTTATCTATACTGAGTTCACACTATCTGATATCTTTGGACTAGGATATTCCAGTAAGGGGGTTGTGAGATGCGGTTGCTCCACACTAAATCACCTTACATATTATAGCCTATATTCTTATGCACCACATGGCGCAGGCGCGAATTGTTTGATATTCCAACTTTTTCGTTAACCAGTGAAGTTGCCGCTATAAAATATTATCACATATTCCTAGTGTGTCTGTGGGTACCGCCCGCATTGCAGAGAAACCCTATATCGCTACTTTAAAAGTTTCAAACCCCCAAAAATTCGCTCCCTATACCCAAATAAAAACGTCAACCCACAGCACGATGTGTGGTTGGTGGCGCCGTTCAGTCTGTCGAATTCATTTTAAAAGACAAGTCATGTGTTGGAGTATTTTTGCTTTCCCGTCCCTGATCTGACGATTCGCATGCTCGCTTGCAAGTGAGCGAGGGGATGAGGGAAGAAAACCTAGCGGAAACCTGGACGCGGTTGACATCTGCGTTTCCGCTAGAGCTGACAGTGAACTTTCACATTATCAAAACGATGTTCGCATATGCATACGAAGATGCCTGATGAGATGCTCATGATGTGCATCATGCTACCCTGCTGGGCATGCGTCGAGACGCTGACTCGACGCAAGCCCAATCACCCCCTCTAACGCTTCGCGTCCAAACTCCTAAGCTCTGAACGGATGTCGCGCGGGGAAAATATACGCGGTTCCTAACCCAGCAACTAATGAATATGCAAAGATTTGTTGTGTTTGGCATACGGTAGTATTCCCGGGACACAACACCCTCAGGGCAGTGACAGCAACACGTCGCTGTCCAGAGAATATATCATAATGGGGAAAGGACGATTTTTTACCGCGCTATTGTCTTGTGGTGAATCAACGTACATCGATGACGTGAATCCGAACCAAGGCATCAATAGATCATTCGATGTGACTTTCTCCCGTTCGGTTATATTCTGTGCATCGCAGAAATATTATTGCTGGCTGAATTGATTTACTGGGTCCTCATTGTCTAAGGTACTGGCGTGGCATACGCGCATATTGAGTTTTGGGATACCATCGTATGTCCAGTCGTAAAGCGTATGCGGTTTGCCTGAATGTGATGACCGAATCCTTTGAAGTTACATGCAGTCCCTTTTGACGACTAAATATGTGGACACATCAGACACCACGATCAGAAGGGCGTTTGCGTTCTGTCCAAGCGCTTGTGGCTGATCGCGACTAGAGAAATGAGACGATCCCCGTAAAAGTGAAACTTAAAGTGCCAGGTCACATTTGCAATATACTTTGATCGGAGCTTCACAATTGGTCGCCATTCATCCGAGTTTCCAGTCAAAACGTTCCATGGTGGCAGACCCCCGTATCTTTCGTGACATTTCAGCGTTTCACATGAAAACACTTTTGTGAGTTTACCATATCAGTTTCAGAAGCTTCCGAAAATATTATTTTCGTTGTCGAAAGCATACCGGAATCGAGTTTCCATTTCAAAATTGTTGCATTTTTTTGCTCATCGAGACCTTTAAAAGGATACCGCATACGCCTAATAAACCTCTAAACTGATTTCTGGTTACGAAACGATAACACACGCACTTTCGGTAGCTTACGCAACCGGTTTCGCGAGCATTCGAAACTGATTTCTGTTCATGAAACGACAACACACGTTCGGAAGCTGACGAAAGTGGTGGAACCTTCCGAAACCCGTCCATAGGTTCTGTTCCATCACATCTGGATGGGTCACCTGTCGTCTGGTAGCTGCAATGCTACATACATAGTGATACAGAACTTTGATAATGTCAGCTCTTCTTTAAATATATTTTAATCTTGATTCGGCATCTGAATTCCGATTCCGTTCAGCTTCAGTCATACATATGACTGTCACATCCTCACAATGGCATATGGTATCGACTGGTGATGCTGTCACACTGTCACAAATCATACTACTTTGCCCCTGGTACAGATCCCTGGGACATCCGATTGCATATTGTCGCATATTCCATGAGTGTAGACTATATCATTCAGAAGACGTGAGAATGAAGAAGAAGAAGATTGAGGATGGAGATTCAATGCAACTGTGGTACGCATCCTCGCCAATAATAATTCTTAAATTCAGATGTTTCAATGTGTTCGTTACATTACCCCGTCCGTCACGAACAGGCATACTTCGATGCTGACGATCACAAATATGATTATTATGATCCCCTATCGAGGGAAATTACTTTATCCGAACCCTCGGTCGTCTCTCATATAAACAGCCATACCCATGTCCCAAGATGGAAAACACTATCTCACTGCGGCACCAGAAGTATTCAAGTTCGAATATTCTAATGAAATACCGACATAACAGAAAAGCAATTCCTTATCAATACAAAATGAAGTCCAGCAAGGTGCACAATTTGCGCAAGAGATCTACTGCCCTCCTCCGATGCATAGAATTGCTTGGTTTAATGGCAAAATCCGTTATTGCACCGAGGGCAATGGGCATATGACCGTGACATACGTGTAACATTCTAAAAGTATAATTGTAGCAGTCCACAGTTCCAAGATTACTTTTCAGTCATGACCGCTCATGCGGTGGTCTCAACTCAGGACTGTTACTTAGGGTCTCCAGAATCATACTGCCGGGCATGTCAGGGTGTAATTTATACCGAGCCAGGCAGAGACAGAAGTTGGAAATGCCACTATCTGATGGAAATCCCACTATCCAATGATTCAACGCACCATACAGCAAATCGTGCGTACCTATAAAACAAATACATTTCAACTGAAGCTAAACTCTTCGTTATCCTCTTTCGCCTAAATGGAATAAGGGCTTGTTTTTTCTTCTGTGAAAGTAAAAGGACCACGTTACGCCAACCTCTCCAGTTCCAGTTGAAACTGTTTTTCAGAAATTGACAGGTACACATATCTACAACCAGCAGCAAAGCATTTAAAAACAAACCATCAATGAACTCTGACTTCCACGTCAACAAACCTGTCAACCAAATTTGCTTCCAAGCTCAAAGAATAGCCTGAGTTACTTGCCACGTGGAGCAATATCAAGGCAGCGACAAATTCTTTCAAGAAAAGGTAGCCGGCAAAGCTCATCCAAGCAGATAAGGCCTACAAGTTTGCCATACACAACGTGGCCCCGTTTCCCTGCTGGCCTTGAGCACTTCAATCGGTATCAAATATATCTAGGAGCCAAACAAAGACAACTTGGTAGATGATGTAGATGAAGTAGAGAAATATGAAAGCTTTGCCAATATTTGGAGTGAGAGCCATTCCATTCACAGCGATGGACGCCAGATATACCATCAAGATACCAAAGAGGATGAGGATACTGGGGCTGAGCTGGCCGGTTTCCACCTTCTCCTTCATGCCGGTCACAAATGGCAGGTAGAGTGCCCAAGGCAATCCAAGGCCAAGCCAGATGTCAAACACATTACTGCCGACTGCGTTTGCGACGGCCATATCGCCTTGACCTTGCTTGGCAACCACGATGGAGCTGAGACCATCGGGGATGCTCGTTCCGGCGGCCAACACAGTGACTCCCATCACCACGTCAGGAATATCCAAGATGCATCCGATCCTCGCACACCATTCCACCATAAGATATGAAATACCGCTGATCCACAAAATGGACGTCGTGAAAGCGGTCATGTACCATGCCTCCCACTTACTTCCAGGCTTGCAGTCCGGCACGGTGTAAGTGAATGCGAAATACCATGGCAGGGATAGTAGCCACAAGGGGTAGTCGATGCCTTTATCCGGGAGCGAGAAAGGATCGCTATCCTCCTCCGCTGCATCAGCTGCCTCTGTTTCATCCCCTCCGTTCTTCTCGGCCTCCGGGTGTACCGAATTTCTTCCGGAGCCGTTTGTCGCCGCCGCCGAAGTCAACTTTGACTCCAAGTCACCTGAAGCCGGGTCATTGAATTCTACCTCCCCGCCACCGCCGCCGTGCTTGCTCGGGCCCCCAATCTTTTCCATAAGCTCCATGGCCTGCTGGTTGAAGCACATGAAAAGGACATATCCCAGGTAGAGTAGGACAGAAATGATGCCTTCCCAGTACTGAATCTCCCCATCCTCAAATATGAAGTAGACACCAATTATTGACGCAGAGTAGAAAAATGCGTCGCGAGCAATTGGTCTCCAGTCAAGGTCGAGTCTATCCTTCCCACAGAATATCGCCGTGCCTCCAATAATCATCAGAATGTTGAAGACAGCTGAGCCGACGATTGTGCCAACGCCAAGCTCACTGTTGGCGTCCGGGCTTACCAACGACATCGTGGCGGAGAAGAGCTCTGGAGCGGAGGATCCGGCCGCCATAAAAGTCGCACCGGCAACGTCCTCCGACAAGTTTAACTTCTCGCTAATTTGTTCAAGCGAGGGAGTAAAGAAATCGTCGCATATAATGGCTATTCCGAGAAAAAGGTACAAGGCTCCCAGGAAAAAAAGAATGAACCCCCCATTCTTCTCCCAGTCTTTAACGTCACTGCAGTGGTCGTCGTCACTATCCTCCGAGAGCAGCGCTCGACGCGGCAGTGACGGCAGCACCTGAACTCATGACGCACCCACACTTCAGCGGAACATCCAGTTCTGGCCCAGGGATGGATTATAAGCGGTATGTTTCACCCCAAGGGAATAGAGGGGTCCTATCCTCTCGTGCAACGGGACAACCATATACGACGCCCCCGGTTCCCAAGCGCATTCGATACAGAAATGATTTTGAGCAGGCAAGTTGCGAGCCTGAGTCAGACCACATCAGCACTTCCGCCAATCTGATCTCCCATAGTTGGATTCGCAAAGATGCCCGAGCCAAGTGCATAGATAGATCAGATCGGCTTCGTAACGCTGTCACAATTTACCGAGACTGGCAGGAAAAAACAGGAAGAGACTGATACAGCTTGCTAGGGCTCGCCGAATTGACAGGCGCAGGAGGAGTGCCACAGTTTGCCGGTGCTAGCCGGACTGTAACGGCCGTGAGGGGACTGTGGCAATTTGCCGAAACTCGCCACACTCGCCGGAACGGAGCACATGATTCAGAAATGTACACAGGATTTAGAAATGTAACACTTTCCCGAAACTTGCCAGCTTGCACCACACAAGATGGAACTTTGACATTTTCATGAAGCTCGCCGGCTTGGAGCACCCGGGATGGGAAGCGCAAGCACAGTTAAGCGCACGCAAACAGATGCAAGGCATATAGTAACGTTTCAAGACATATGAGGCACGGAACAAGTTCGTGCTGATAAGGGCTGTCCGCGTATGGCTGCGCGACCGTAATTGTCACAATGCATCAAAACACCAAAATGGCGAATATAGCAGGCAGGATGCGTGAATATGTGCGATGGGCACGTCGGTATATGTACGTGAGCGTCCAGGTGAGAAACAGGTCACAGCCCTTATTTCTGGTCTAACGATTTATCCGGCAAAATTCAATCCTGTGGTGAAGATGCTTTAAATGATTTATGAGGCGGTTGCGTAAGCTGTGGAGCCGCACATCACAGCTGAGACATAGCTTTGGAAGCCCCGCAAAAGGGGATAACAGTGTAGTGAAACGGGCCGTGAGCGGAGAGTGACCAAGATAGAAGTAGCGAGAGCGCAAAAGACACTACAATCATTCGTGCACCGTTCAAGTCACGCAGGAAGAAGGATTGCATACCCCTAAGCTGTCTCTGACAACGGCCAGGATAACCAAAAGCACCATGAATCCAACCATGCCTCCGATGGCAGCTTGCCGTCTTTGCTTGTGAGCAACATCCCTGCTAGCGACTTTCTCGTGCGCTCTCAGCAAGTGCTTGTAACCCGGGAGAACCATGTCGACGTACACTCAGGCGTGCTGCCTGCACAACTCGCCCTGGGAAGCAAGCATTCCCTACCACAGCTTACGTAGACTCCTGGATATCTAAGGAAAACTCAAGCGTTTCCAGGAAATTGGTAAGTTGACACAGGAGAGTAATTCGAGCGACCGGCGACCGTTTAAGTGGTTTTGTGTAGCATGCAGCACGCCGCGACTGTCGATCCGTCCGCAGGCAGATAGAAGCGCAGACGATGCAAACTCAATTGTTCAAACTGAACTTTCCCATTTTCTTACACTGCTGGCGCGTGTTCTGGTACAAAGTAAGCTCTTCCATATAATGTTGTGAAGAGACACGCAATCGTTATTTTTCACATCACAGACAAGAAAAATGCTGGCTCGTCTATGTATTTCCCGAAGATACAGGGGAAATAGTCATGAGGAGACCCTTCCAGTGCGTTCTGTCAGCTTTGGAGCCATCCCGATAAAGCAAGGTGTTCGAAAGTGATGTTTGGCGCCACAACAAAAGAGATTGTATTGCGATTGTTCACAGTTCTACCTGGAGCAAAGCTGTTTAGTAAATATTTCAATATCTTGTAGCAGGTACATGAAATTCAACCTGCAACAGCAGTTGCATATCAAGACATGTTGGAATCAAAATGTCTTGATCGTCGATGCCGACTGTATTGACTCGTCCTGTTCACCTTATTTACTCTTCCTCACCTGTGAAGCTAAACATAAAGTTAAAACCCCTTTCCCGAATCCCGATCCCACGCCAGTCCGTCTGAAGCGTGAACTGAAGGTCTGAACTGATGATCCAACATCCTCGATCCTGAACGATCAACGAACATGATCATGAATTCATGATTCATAAACAAGGATGCAGAGTGGTATGATATCGCGCCGGTATGTGCCGCTAGCGGCAGTTTGACCCACCTCACGCCTACGCCTCGTCAGCGGTTGGGCGGTCGTGAAAAACATTGCCGCCCCGCCGCCGCCCCGCCTCAGGTCGGGTTGTATTTGTTTTTCTTCTTTCATTTCTGTCGCTGTGATTGCCAAATGTTCAGAGCAGTTGTATGTATAAATAATTATAATACTTTTATAATAAAAGCGCCATCGCCAGCCGATTCCACCCTAAAATCTTTTACAAGCAACGCAGTGAGTTGTGGAAATTTACCCAAAAAATCGCCTGTCGCGCGTCGGCGATTGGCTACAGGTTTCCCGCCCTGTTGATGGCGCTGGCGGTTGGTCGCCGCTACAGAAATCCACCGCCCCGCCCGATCGTGCATCCATAAATCGGCAGTTGGCGGGGGTGGGAGAAAAAAATGCCGCCCCATCGACGGTCAGCTCCAAAATCCAATCTGCATCCTTGTTCATGAAATATGAATTCATGATCTTGATGCAAGTATCATATATTATCATATAAAATAAAAAATAACGATCGGTTATGACGTGTATTTATATGAAATCTTATTGGATATTAGATATGTCAGTTGTCATCAGCGTAGCGCAGCGACTACGACTGCGACTGCAACTGTCACTGTGTCACCCTCAGAGGGGTGACATAAACACATTCCAGGACGAACGTTTCCAAATGTTTCCATCTGTTTATTGTCATGTCATCCGGCGTCGACGATCAAGGATATTAAGGATATCAAAGATATCATGTGACACATGGATATACGTTATATATAAAACGTATAAACAGTCTGAGACAGTGAAGAGTGATGATTGTGAACCTCAACCTAATGATCATGATGACAGCATCATATCTTGAACGTCATATCTGGCACGTGCCGCTGTCACCAACATACAACTAGAAAGGGATCTCTAAAAGGGTAAGGCTGTGCGCTCCGGAAGTCTTCGTTAGTCCATAAATAATTCACATTTAGTTATGCAGAAGTTGTCATCACCAGCCGTCTCGCCGCGCCGGCTGTTCACGGGGGACTAGATACAGTGCAGTAAGCCTTATAATGATAAGTCCTATAATGATATAAGCCTTACAATGATACCCGACCGAGACCACCAAGTTGGCAGCATTATAGCTATAATAATAAATTATCATTATAAGACTATTTATACTGTTGAAGATTCGACTCTCTGCCGACGTTCATTGGGCACGGGCATCTCTGTCACAAAATCTGTTACTGTACCGAGTACACAAAATCTTTACGTGTCCATTGTTTCCCTTATTTCTTTTTCAACATCACCATGTCGGCGACCGCACCCGACGCAAAAGTTCGTCTGGAAATTTGTCGCATGCGCGCGGGGTAACTGTTCCCTCCGAATCGTCGCTTGACGAAACTCTTTCGACGCTTATACATGCCCGCACGCGGGCGATAACCCATTGAAGAACGTTTGCGCTTATAGGCCATAATAGCATTTTCTTACCAAAACGCATGTGTATCTATACTCTGAATGTGGCACCTTTGCAATTTTCGCGTTTAAAACGCGCTTTTTTCTTAACACTAAATTCACACGAAATCGCCGTTCGCATCGCGAGTCCGCCGCGGTAGCGGCGGCGAGCGATCGTTTCGTTCGTGGTCGTCGCGCTCGGGCGCGCGCGGTTCCCCCCTCCCAGTGGGAACAAAACTTTGGTATAAATACCACCCACTAGGTCCAGGTCATTATTACCCTGGACCTAGTGTGTCAAACACTAGAGTGCCATTTTTGAAAAAAAATGGAAAATGACAAAAAAAAATCTCGAAATTTTGTTTTCACATTTAACAATTATCAGACCAAGGCAGAGGAGCATGTTGCGATTGACGCCCTTGATTGTCGCTATATGAAATATGGCAAAGAGGTTGCTCCAACCACTGGAACGCCGCATTTGCAAGGAATGGTGTGTTTCAAGAACGCAATTTCACTTAAGAGCGTGCGAAAAAAACTTCCAGGATGCGATGTGCGCATCATGATTTCACTTGAAGGGTCTTTAGACTATGTTGGTAAGGAAGGTGATGTCACTGAGCGAGGCGAAAAGCCGATGTCTCAAGATGAAAAAGGCAAAGCCGGTGAAGCTTATTGGCAAGAAATTCGACTTGCCGCTGAGGAGGGACGCGACGATGATATTCCCGAACAAGTTCGATTCAACAACTACAAGGCAGTTGAGCATCACCGTGAGAAAGCTTTAAAGCGTCGCCATTTGGCTAATACTGAAGAACAGATGTTATGGTATTATGGCGAGACTCGTACGGGAAAGTCTCAAAAAGCCCGTACTGACCATCCTACTGCTTATTTGAAGAACTGCAACAAGTGGTGGTGCGGTTATGAGGACGACAAGGTTGTTATCATTGAGGACTTCGACAAGAAGCATTACATGCTGATACACTTTTTAAAGATTTGGGCTGACAGATACCCTTTTCTCGCCGAGATTAAATGTGGTAGCCGTAAAATACGGCCTGAACTGATTATAGTTACAAGCAATTACCATCCACGCGATATTTGGGTTGCGAAACAAGACTTAGAACCTATACTGGAACGATTCAAATGTGTCAAGTTTTCTAAACTACATGTCGGTGAACGTGGTAGTGCCTCGCAGGTTGCCTTCGAAACTGTCGGCGTGGATGCCGGATCTTCCGAGAGTATGCCCGTAGACGACGGTTGTATACCTTGTATCGATATCATCAGCGCTGATTGCGCCTGAATTCGGAAAGAACGCCTTCTTGTAGTGCGGAAGGGACAAGTATACTTCTTTCGCTGCCGGATAGTGAGAATAGATCATACTCGTTTCTCCTCCTGTAAAGTCGTACCCCAGGGGCAGGAAGGTGGGCACGGTTCTCGCAAAAGGTTCGAAGCGACAAAAGCTGACCGATAAGCAACGCCTCACGATCATCGAATGGAACGTGCCTGACGCCGATGGACGTCTCCCTACGCAGAACGAAGGCGCTTGCTGTGAGAGCGCAGATAGAGTCCGAACTGGAAAAAGAGCCAGCGCAGCCCACTATTCAGGCTGTACTTAAAAGTAAGGCTCATATTCAGAAGGCAACCGAGGATAAGTCCACCTACCAGTTGGCCAAGACCAAGCAAAGGAAGAGTAATGTGGACTCCCTCAACAAGTCGCTTGAATCATGGTTCGCGAGGATGGAAGCCAAATGTCTACTGCCCAATGCTCCTTTGCAAAGGATTTAGGCACTTTTAGATCCTCTCCAAAGGATCAAATTGCATAATCAGTTATGGAACGTTAGATGCAAAATAACTCTATATTTGCTAGTATATATTGGCATTCAGGCTATGTATTACCTAATTTATTGCACGCATCCGCGACTATATGCGCAGAAGTATATCCATATTAGCAGACATTTGTAATGTAATGGGTGAACGAACATGCACTCTATATATATAAGTATAGAGTGCTGGAGTTGACATTCAGTCCGAGCTCAGTCATCAGAGTTGTCATCACCGACCCGTCATGACCGCTGTCATCACCGACTCGACCTGACCGCTGTCATCACCGATACGGCTCGACACCTCTGACTACCTCACTGACCTGATTGTCATCTCCTCTGATCGAGTTCGGTTGTCACATGAGACAGAGCACACACTAGCTCATTTCGCATCACACTCAGCATACTAGAACTATATATATTATATCTTCTGTATGTTGAGAGAGATTCTGAGTGCGAAACCCTGAGCGTTGCAGTGCTTCCTGTTTGACCTGTCTTGACTGACTGGGTCTTCTCGCAGGTTTGGCCCCACCACCGGCCTAAGGCTAGGAGCCGATTATGGTCGGCTAAACGCTTAGGAAGCGCCAAGAGGGCGCGCCATCAAGGGATCATGGAAGTAAAGTAGGCAAGTAGTGGTGAGTGAGAGGAATCGTACGTTCCGTTTCAGCGTTTAAATTAGTTAGGAAAATCCTGGGACGGCCTGATCAACCGTAGGGACCCTGACAATCTCGCGCGAGTACTTTTAAAATCGCGGGACTGAACGAAGAGCTCCTCCACGCCATCACCACTGACTGCTAACTGTGTTGTTTTGCATCACAGGCTTTCTTCCCCCTTCCCTTTTTGGCACCCTCTTGGTGCTCCTGTTGTGAAATTTGATTGCTTGCTTGCTTATTATCCTGCTAGGGATTGCTAGTGTTGTCTTGCTTGTAGTTCTTTCTTTTAGATTTCCGAGATGTCTTCTACTCCGTTCGCCACACCGCCAGTTCTGCCGCGACGCTTGCTGACACACCCCCCAGGGGCGAGAAAACGGCAGCTTAAATTTGGAGCTCTGAACGGCACACCAACTCCAGCGGATGCTCCGGACACGTCAGATTTATCAGTGTGCAACAACCTCGCATGGGAGTTGTTGCGCAAACCCGCGGAGTTTGATGCCCTACTCAGCGTCATCAAAGGGAAGTGCGTCGAGCCTGGAGAGTCTGCGAAGACCTGGAAGTTCACTAGCAGCGAGAAGAATTCTCGTTTGCTTTTGGACATCCTGGTCGAGCAACTCGATTCCAGGCTCACACTCGTTCACCCTAAGATGGCGTTGATGTTCGATTTGCAAAACCACGGTTTGGAGGTTCCGAAAAAGGCGAACCTCCTGCTGTTGGAATTGCTCCAGTCACTTTGCGCAGGAGACGCCTTGCGTGTCCTGCGCAAGGCTGACAGACTCTTCCCAGGGGATGGGAAGATCGCGCTTGTTCATCTCGTGAGGCACGTTGTGCCCGATCACGAGGAGTTCAGCGCTGCGGACTTCCTATTCGCTGGTGACAGAGTTGACTTGAGAGCTGGCCAGGACCCAGCGGACTACATCGACGTGTTCCAGACTTCTCTGGACACCGTTGAGTCTGACTTGGGTCCTGGGTGCACCGTGACCATCTCCGAGAAGGCACGGATTGCATTGTTTCTCCGTAGGATCTGTCCCGTCTTTTATAAGGCGGTGCATGATGCCTACACAGAGGAGAAGCTCGACGCTGACTCCTCGCTTTCCTTGCTGACCTGCTTCCGTGAGACACGGGCAGTGCACAGGAACGCGGGGACGAAACTCAAGTCTCCACTAACAGCGCTTTCTACAATGATGCAGGTTCGCATCACGGCGGAAGCCGTGGTGCACATGGCCGCAGGGGAGTCTCTGACCGCACCCCTTCCCGTCAGTACATTCCGCCTCGTCGCACTAACCCTTTTAAGGGATTTGGCTCTGGTTACCGTGCAGGAGTCTTTCCCCGTAAGGGTGGTAAGACGGGCGGTAAGGGAAGCAGAAATCCGGCAAAGGCAAGGGCAAGGGCAAGTCCCGTGTCGTCTTTGATCGGCAGACCCAGCAGTTCCGAGGGGAATGCTGGACCTGTGGGTCAAAGGGGCACAGGGCTGCCGACTGCCCGAAGCTGATGTCGGCTCATGCTTTCCACCTAGACCCGAAGCTGCTTGCGGAGCATGCTCGGACGGAGATCCTAGCCGCCCAGTTTCAGACTGCCTACGAGGAGTCTGAACAGGCACTAGAGTCCTTCTGTCTGTTGCACGGCACCCCAGCAGTTGTCGGGTACCAGGAGGACTCGTGCTCTGACAGTGAGAGTGAGGAGAGTTCTCACTCCGCTAGTCAGGAGCACGGGAACTCCGATGAGTCTGACGACGATGGGGACTGGGACGGCCTCTCCGAGGCTCAACAACAGGAGTGGGACCGCCTACAGGAACATGCGGAGGCCAAATTCCAAAAGTTCTGTGCACAGTCCGAGAAGGTCTCGCTGTCACTCGGAAGAGTGCACTTCGGGATGTTCCGGACCGGCACAGAACAGAAGGCTTGTGACCCCTTTCCCACTCCCCCCTACTTGCTGCCTGACATCCCTGCCTCTGCACCTGTCTCTGCACAGCATGATGCACCTCTCGAGGTGTCACAGCACTCACCACAGTCCACGGCTGCGGTGGTGCTCGCCTGTTGCAGAGAGTACCACTCCGGCCGGACACAGCAGACACCGCACGGGTCAGCTCTTGTGGATCATGCTCCGCAGGACCGAGCAGACTCGTCGGTGGTGTCTGCTAGACTGTTTGCAGCACAGTGTGAGTCACTATCCTCGCCCGTCCACCACACGCACACCGTCCCTGCACTCACAGAGACTTGTTCTCTGTTTGCAGGAATGACGGTGGTGCAGGGTGACAGTGAGGACAGTGACATGTACACGGCACCGGCACCCACCGAGCACTCTTCCCCACACCACACTCACAGTGCATCTTTGTTGAGGGAGGGGTCACGGAGCAGTGCGGTGCCCCCGCCTGCTTCCCCCCTGTCTGCTCCAGGGAAATCCCTGGAGCAGGTTCACTGGGAGCGGGTGTGGGAGGAGGATTACAGGTCCCCTACCGTTTGCCACGGTAACCTTTGCCATCAAAGAGTTCACATCAAAGAGTTCACTAGGAGCTAGGGGTGTAGCCCCTCTGGTGACGCCCCCGCCACCTGGCCCTCCTGACTTGTTGCTGTCTGATGCAGGCTCTGCCGTGTCAGTGTTCCCACCAGCCAGTGAGCACCGGGTGCACACTGGGGGCACTGACACGGCCCCAAACTTTAACTCAATCAATCTTGGAGGTCGCCCTACAGAAGGGAGTCTCTCCCCCTCTTTCCTTTAGCAGTGTCCTCCTGTCCCCGCTCCGGTCCATGAGTCGCTTGACCTGACTGGTGACACGCACATGTCTGACACACAGGCACCACCTCCACCGCCACGGCGTGTCGGTAGAGGTGGTGTCTCTATCTTCCGGTGTGCATTCATGTCCTTTGCCTTGTTCACTTGCTTCCTGGCAAGTGCTTCGGCGGAGGCCCTCTCAGCCGCAGCACCTGTTCAGGGAGTGTGGTACGGATTGACATTGTGTCAACCGGGGGGGGGAGATGGGAGGTGGGAAAAGCAGTACTGCAGTCAGTCAGTACAGTCAATCAGTCCAGTCAGTCCAGTCAGTTTGGTCTGGGGATGGTGGTTTATCCGATGGTGGCTTACCTGATGGTGGCACTGGTATCACTCCTGATTGGTCTGCCACCCGGCAGTGTTCCTCTGGTGATGGTTCTGGGTATTCCTCTGGTGATGGTTCTGGGTATTCCTCTGGTGATGGTTCTGGGTATTCCTCTGGTTCCGACTGGTATTGGCAGTATGACTCTGGTCAGCACCGCCACTATGGTTCTCCTCG
>LGRX02024747.1:0-48723 GCA_001247695.2 Cymbomonas tetramitiformis | reverse complement strand
TAGAGTACAATACAGTAAGCCTTATAATGATAAGTCCTATAATGATATAAGCCTTATAATGATACCCGACCGAGACCACCAAGTTGGCAAGCCTTATAATGATAATTTATCATTATAGCTATAATGATAAATTATCATTATAAGACTATTTATACTGTTGAAGATTCGACTCTCTGCCGACGTTCATTGGGCACGGGCATCTCTGTTACAAAATCTGTTATTGTACACAAAATCTTTACGTGTCCATTGTTTCCCTTATTTCTTTTTCAACATCACCATGTCGGCGACCGCACCCGACGCAAAAGTTCGTCTGGAAATTTGTCGCATGCGCGCGGGGTAACTGTTCCCTCCGAATCGTCGCTTGACGAAACTCTTTCGACGCTTATACATGCCCGCACGCGGGCGATAACCCATTGAAGAACGTTTGCGCTTATAGGCCATAATAGCATTTTCTTACCAAAACGCATGTGTATCTATACTCTGAATGTGGCACCTTTGCAATTTTCGCGTTTAAAACGCGCTTTTTTCTTAACACTAAATTCACACGAAATCGCCGTTCGCATCGCGAGTCCGCCGCGGTAGCGGCGGCGAGCGATCGTTTCGTTCGTGGTCGTCGCGCTCGGGCGCGCGCGGTTCCCCCCTCCCAGTGGGAACAAAACTTTGGTATAAATACCACCCACTAGGTCCAGGTCATTATTACCCTGGACCTAGTGTGTCAAACACTAGAGTGCCATTTTTGAAAAAAAATGGAAAATGACAAAAAAAAATCTCGAAATTTTGTTTTCACATTTAACAATTATCAGACCAAGGCAGAGGAGCATGTTGCGATTGACGCCCTTGATTGTCGCTATATGAAATATGGCAAAGAGGTTGCTCCAACCACTGGAACGCCGCATTTGCAAGGAATGGTGTGTTTCAAGAACGCAATTTCACTTAAGAGCGTGCGAAAAAAACTTCCAGGATGCGATGTGCGCATCATGATTTCACTTGAAGGGTCTTTAGACTATGTTGGTAAGGAAGGTGATGTCACTGAGCGAGGCGAAAAGCCGATGTCTCAAGATGAAAAAGGCAAAGCCGGTGAAGCTTATTGGCAAGAAATTCGACTTGCCGCTGAGGAGGGACGCGACGATGATATTCCCGAACAAGTTCGATTCAACAACTACAAGGCAGTTGAGCATCACCGTGAGAAAGCTTTAAAGCGTCGCCATTTGGCTAATACTGAAGAACAGATGTTATGGTATTATGGCGAGACTCGTACGGGAAAGTCTCAAAAAGCCCGTACTGACCATCCTACTGCTTATTTGAAGAACTGCAACAAGTGGTGGTGCGGTTATGAGGACGACAAGGTTGTTATCATTGAGGACTTCGACAAGAAGCATGACATGCTGATACACTTTTTAAAGATTTGGGCTGACAGATACCCTTTTCTCGCCGAGATTAAATGTGGTAGCCGTAAAATACGGCCTGAACTGATTATAGTTACAAGCAATTACCATCCACGCGATATTTGGGTTGCGAAACAAGACTTAGAACCTATACTGGAACGATTCAAATGTGTCAAGTTTTCTAAACTACATGTCGGTGAACGTGGTAGTGCCTCGCAGGTTGCCTTCGAAACTGTCGGCGTGGATGCCGGATCTTCCGAGAGTATGCCCGTAGACGACGGTTGTATACCTTGTATCGATATCATCAGCGCTGATTGCGCCTGAATTCGGAAAGAACGCCTTCTTGTAGTGCGGAAGGGACAAGTATACTTCTTTCGCTGCCGGATAGTGAGAATAGATCATACTCGTTTCTCCTCCTGTAAAGTCGTACCCCAGGGGCAGGAAGGTGGGCACGGTTCTCGCAAAAGGTTCGAAGCGACAAAAGCTGACCGATAAGCAACGCCTCACGATCATCGAATGGAACGTGCCTGACGCCGATGGACGTCTCCCTACGCAGAACGAAGGCGCTTGCTGTGAGAGCGCAGATAGAGTCCGAACTGGAAAAAGAGCCAGCGCAGCCCACTATTCAGGCTGTACTTAAAAGTAAGGCTCATATTCAGAAGGCAACCGAGGATAAGTCCACCTACCAGTTGGCCAAGACCAAGCAAAGGAAGAGTAATGTGGACTCCCTCAACAAGTCGCTTGAATCATGGTTCGCGAGGATGGAAGCCAAATGTCTACTGCCCAATGCTCCTTTGCAAAGGATTTAGGCACTTTTAGATCCTCTCCAAAGGATCAAATTGCATAATCAGTTATGGAACGTTAGATGCAAAATAACTCTATATTTGCTAGTATATATTGGCATTCAGGCTATGTATTACCTAATTTATTGCACGCATCCGCGACTATATGCGCAGAAGTATATCCATATTAGCAGACATTTGTAATGTAATGGGTGAACGAACATGCACTCTATATATATAAGTATAGAGTGCTGGAGTTGACATTCAGTCCGAGCTCAGTCATCAGAGTTGTCATCACCGACCCGTCATGACCGCTGTCATCACCGACTCGACCTGACCGCTGTCATCACCGATACGGCTCGACACCTCTGACTACCTCACTGACCTGATTGTCATCTCCTCTGATCGAGTTCGGTTGTCACATGAGACAGAGCACACACTAGCTCATTTCGCATCACACTCAGCATACTAGAACTATATATATTATATCTTCTGTATGTTGAGAGAGATTCTGAGTGCGAAACCCTGAGTGTTGCAGTGCTTCCTGTTTGACCTGTCTGTTTACTGACTGGGTCTTCTCGCAGGTTTGGCCCCACCACCGGCCTAAGGCTAGGAGCCGATTATGGTCGGCTAAACGCTTAGGGAAGCGCCAAGAGGGCGCGCCATCAAGGGATCATGGAAGTAAAGTAGGCAAGTAGTGGTGAGTGAGAGGAATCGTACGTTCCGTTTCAGCGTTTAAATTAGTTAGGAAAATCCTGGGACGGCCTGATCAACCGTAGGGACCCTGACAATCTCGCGCGAGTACTTTTAAAACCGCGGGACTGAACGAAGAGCTCCTCCACGCCATCACCACTGACTGCTAACTGTGTTGTTTTGCATCACAGGCTTTCTTCCCCCTTCCTTTTTTGGCACCCTCTTGGTGCTCCTGTTGTGAAATTTGATTGCTTGCTTGCTTATTATCCTGCTAGGGATTGCTAGTGTTGTCTTGCTTGTAGTTCTTTCTTTTAGATTTCCGAGATGTCTTCTACTCCGTTCGCCACACCGCCAGTTCTGCCGCGACGCTTGCTGACACACCCCCCAGGGGCGAGAAAACGGCAGCTTAAATTTGGAGCTCTGAACGGCACACCAACTCCAGCGGATGCTCCGGACACGTCAGATTTATCAGTGTGCAACAACCTCGCATGGGAGTTGTTGCGCAAACCCGCGGAGTTTGATGCCCTACTCAGCGTCATCAAAGGGAAGTGCGTCGAGCCTGGAGAGTCTGCGAAGACCTGGAAATTCACTAGCAGCGAGAAGAATTCTCGTTTGCTTTTGGACATCCTGGTCGAGCAACTCGACTCCAGGCTCACACTCGTTCACCCTAAGATGGCGTTGATGTTCGATTTGCAAAACCACGGTTTGGAGGTTCCGAAAAAGGCGAACCTCCTGCTGTTGGAATTGCTCCAGTCGCTTTGCGCAGGAGACGCCTTGCGTGTCCTGCGCAAGGCTGACAGACTCTTCCCAGGGGATGGGAAGATCGCGCTTGTTCATCTCGTGAGGCACGTTGTGCCCGATCACGAGGAGTTCAGCGCTGCGGACTTCCTATTCGCTGGTGACAGAGTTGACTTGAGAGCTGGCCAGGACCCAGCGGATTACATCGACGTGTTCCAGACTTCTCTGGACACCGTTGAGTCCGACTTGGGTCCTGGGTGCACCGTGACCATCTCTGAGAAGGCACGGATCGCATTGTTTCTCCGTAGGATCTGTCCCGTCTTTTATAAGGCGGTGCATGATGCCTACACAGAGGAGAAGCTCGACGCTGACTCCTCGCTTTCCTTGCTGACCTGCTTCCGTGAGACACGGGCAGTGCACAGGAACGCGGGGACGAAACTCAAGTCTCCACTAACAGCCGCTTTCTACAATGATGCAGGTTCGCATCACGGCGGAAGCCGTGGTGCACATGGCCGCAGGGGAGTCTCTGACCGCACCCCTTCCCGTCAGTACATTCCGCCTCGTCGCACTAACCCTTTTAAGGGATTTGGCTCTGGTTACCGTGCAGGAGTCTTTCCCCGTAAGGGTGGTAAGACGGGCGGTAAGGGGAAGCAGAAATCCGGCAAAGGCAAGGGCAAGGGCAAGTCCCGTGTCGTCTTTGATCGGCAGACCCAGCAGTTCCGAGGGGAATGCTGGACCTGTGAGTCAAAGGGGCACAGGGCTGCCGACTGCCCGAAGCTGATGTCGGCTCATGCTTTCCACCTAGACCCGAAGCTGCTTGCGGAGCATGCTCGGACGGAGATCCTAGCCGCCCAGTTTCAGACTGCCTACGAGGAGTCTGAACAGGCACTAGAGTCCTTCTGTCTGTTGCACGGCACCCCAGCAGTTGTCGGGTATCAGGAGGACTCGTGCTCTGACAGTGAGAGTGAGGAGAGTTCTCACTCCGCTAGTCAGGAGCACGGGAACTCCGATGAGTCTGACGACGATGGGGACTGGGACGGCCTCTCTGAGGCTCAACAACAGGAGTGGGACCGTCTTCAGGAACATGCGGAGGCCAAATTCCAAAAGTTCTGTGCACAGTCCGAGAAGGTCTCGCTGTCACTCGGAAGAGTGCACTTCGGGATGTTCCGGACCGGCACAGAACAGAAGGCTTGTGACCCCTTTCCCACTCCCCCCTACTTGCTGCCCGACATCCCTGCTTCTGCACCTGTCCCTGCACAGCATGATGCACCTCTCGAGGTGTCACAGCACTCACCACAGTCCACGGCTGCGGTGGTGCTCGCCTGTTGCAGAGAGTATCACTCCGGCCAGACACAGCAGACACCGCACGGGTCAGCTCTTGTGGATCATGCTCCGCAGGACCGAGCAGACTCGTCGGTGGTGTCTGCTAGACTGTTTGCAGCACAGTGTGAGTCACTATCCTCGCCCGTCCACCACACGCACACCGTCCCTGCACTCACAGAGACTTGTTCTCTGTTTGCAGGAATGACGGTGGTGCAGGGTGACAGTGAGGACAGTGACATGTACACAGCACCGGCACCCACCGAGCACTCTTCCCCACACCACACTCACAGTGCATCTTTGTTGAGGGAGGGGTCACGGAGCAGTGCGGTGCCCCCGCCTGCTTCCCCCCTGTCTGCTCCAGGGAAATCCCTGGAGCAGGTTCACTGGGAGCGGGTGTGGGAGGAGGACTACAGGTCCCCTACCGTTTGCCACGGTAACCTTTTGCCATCAAAGAGTTCACTAGGAGCTAGGGGTGTAGCCCCTCTGGTGACGCCCCCGCCACCTGGCCCTCCTGACTTGTTGCTGTCTGATGCAGGCTCTGCCGTGTCAGTGTCCCCACCAGCCAGTGAGCACCGGGTGCACACTGGGGGCACTGACACGGCCCCAAACTTTAACTCAATCAATCTTGGAGGTCGCCCTACAGAAGGGAGTCTCTCCCCCTCTTTCCTTTAGCAGTGTCCTCCTGTCCCCGCTCCGGTCCATGAGTCGCTTGACCTGACTGGTGACACGCACATGTCTGACACACAGGCACCACCTCCACCGCCACGGCGTGTCGGTAGAGGTGGTGTCTCTATCTTCCGGTGTGCATTCATGTCCTTTGCCTTGTTCACTTGCTTCCTGGCAAGTGCTTCGGCGGAGGCCCTCTCAGCCGCAGCACCTGTTCAGGGAGTGTGGTACGGATTGACATTGTGTCAACCGGGGGGGGGAGATGGGAGGTGGGAAAAGCAGTACTGCAGTCAGTCAGTACAGTCAATCAGTCCAGTCAGTCCAGTCAGTTTGGTCTGGGGATGGTGGTTTATCCGATGGTGGCTTACCTGATGGTGGCACTGGTATCACTCCTGATTGGTCTGCCACCCGGCAGTGTTCCTCTGGTGATGGTTCTGGGTATTCCTCTGGTGATGGTTCTGGGTATTCCTCTGGTGATGGTTCTGGGTATTCCTCTGGTTCCGACTGGTATTGGCAGTATGACTCTGGTCAGCACCGCCACTATGGTTCTCCTCGTGGCTCCGACGGTTCCCCACCAGACAGCTCAGCCCAGATCTGTCTCCTTCAGGCGCTTGAGAAGCGGCGCCAGAGGTACAGAGCAGTATCAGCTCTGCTCCTGACAGCCTTCCTTGGCATAGTCCTGACATGTCTCTACCAGAGTGTCTATGAGGAGTTCCTCGTCGAGGCTCACTTTGAGGCTGGTCACCACCTGTCACCGATCTCCGCTGTCTGCAGCCCTGTGGCTCAGACCTCGCTCTACGGCGCCATGCAGTATGTAGGCGACACAGCTCTAGAGATGTGTACCTGGTTTGGACTATTCTGTGCACCCCCTTCAGTCATCTTCTCCCAGGACCCCATGATACATCTGTACTCTATCACCGGCTCTGACACTGATGGCATTGTCTGTGACTCCGGTGCAACCGGCAATATCACCGGGTCCAGACACAGGATCACTGACCTTGACACCAGCAGGACCATATCCTTCAGTACAGTCATGACTGGACCCGCTTCACGGACTGATGGCACTGGCACACTGAGACTAATCGGCAGAGACATACTGACTGGTGACATTGATGAGTATAGCATTCCTGGCTGCCATTTCAAACACGGCGCCAAAACCCTCCTGTCAACTCGAGTTATGCTCCGGGAGGGTTTCTCATCACCTGACTTCATCAGTATGACATATACCCATCTTGACTCTGGCCGGATATACTCTATCATTGATGATGGCACAGACTATCTTTGGGCAGAGCCAGAGTCAGCAGATGTCAGCTTTCAGGCCTTTCAAGGCAATAAGAAGAGGCACAGATCAGGGGACCCATCCGACTGGATGTGGTCCAACAGTCAGTACAGTACCTGGGCTACTACTCATGGTTCTCCTACGGCTACGGCCAAGCTGGGGGAACCAGCCTTTGATGTCTCTATGTTCGGCGACTCTCTCCCAGTCGGAGAGGGCAACAATCACCCTGCTCTTCAGCACTATCACAGTCAGAACAGTATATTCTCCGTCCAGTTGACTGGTTATTACTTTTATGCTAATCCGCCATTCACTATATCTATTCTGGACCGCCTTTTCACTAAAGGCAATGCTGACTTTCCTCTGGACCCTCATAATACTGTATATTTCTGGATAGTTCCCTATATGCCATCCCACAGGATCTGGCATAAGACCTGTACTATGGAGGTATTACACATCTGGCCTACTGGTACTACGGGGTTATTCAGCTACCTTGAGCGACACACCTACACCTCCACACACCCTCTCACCCCAGCTGGTTCTGACGGTGGACCTGGTCGGGTCTTCATCGATGGCACACCCTTTCCCATCTGCATCCTCTACCGAGACCGCCACCCCCCGATCAGGGTCAGTCCTCCCCTTGAGCTGCATGATGCTCTCGGGCATGCCTCGATGACCCGTATCCTCCGTCTCTATGACATGCCAGGGGTAGACTTGGGCAGACCACAGTGTTCCAGAGCAGCTCTTGCTTCACTTACCACCTGCTCTCAGTGGTGTGCAGTCTGTGCTACGACGGGCCTCAAACAAAAATCAGCCCCGAGCAGAGACCGCCTCCGTACCAGTCAGCAGCAGCCAGCCCGGAAATGGGCCTCAGACATGACAGGCCCCATCTCACCCAGTGGCTACAATGGGCACAGATACCGTATCCACTTCATTGACATCTCCACCAGATACCTATTTGTGTTCACTGTTGCCTCTAAGGCAGACTACTATGTGTGTCTCCTGAGATTCATTGCCTATACCAGATCCCTCTCCTACGGCATTGATGAGCTATTCCTGTCCACCTCTACAGTCTCAGACACTGAGATGGTGCTGAGGACTGATTGTGCACCTGAGATGGCAGATGCCAAATGCCGGGCAGCTTACCAGCAGCATGGCATTGTCCACCAGACCTCTTCTCCCACAGTCCATACGGACAATCCTTATGCGGAGAATGTCACTGGCATCCTGTCCCGTATGATCCGATCCATCCTCACAGCTTCTGGACTTGACCTCAGCTACTGGCCGCTTGCGGCTAAGCATGGTGCCTTGTTGTGGTCCATTACACCACACAAGGAAGTGGTGACTACCCCTATCCACACTATGACAGGTCATCACTTTCAGTACCGTCGTCTCCGTGCATTTGGTGCACACTGCTATGTGGTTATGGACAGTCAGCAGAGGAACAGCAGACAGCCAGGCATCTCATCAAAACTTCAGAACAGATCATGGGCAGGCCGCATGGTTGGTATCTCTATGGGCTCTAATGCCTACAAGATCCTAGACACCTCCGACGGCACAGTACATCTTGTGGGCAAGCCACACTGGATACCTACCTATGAGCACCTGGGCAGATCCATGTCAGCATTCCCAGACACTATGGCAGCTGACAGGGAGGCTGATGCTATCTTTATCAGGCCATCTCCCTTCTCAGAGACACTCGACTGTACCTATGCCCAGATCATTGAGATCAGCTCATACTACTGCACTTCCGACCGACAGTCTTACGGCTGTGTGCTTCTTTCTGTTCCGTCGAGGGACAATACCTGGACTGACGTGGTTCATTATGTCAAGTCCACACCCGACGGCACACACTACAGACACCTGCTGGTGTATGTCGCACACTATAGGAAGACCGTCTCGGTCAATGAGCACTATCCGATCTGGACAGCTGTCAGAGCCCGAGAGAGCCGCAGACATCCTTCATATGGCGCTATCATCATCTCTACCGACAGAGGCAGCAGCACACCTTATGGTGTAATATTTGAGCCTACTCCAGAGTCTACCTATGGTTGGCATATGGACCTTCCTGCTACCCTCGTCAGCTTTCCGTCCACTCATGCCGCCGCCTTCCTTCCCTTCTCCGATGATCCCAGCAGAGATGTCCGCCCCGAGTACATTCCGCAGCAGTACACCTCAGCTGACAGCTTCATCAGATCAGGACCCAGAGACTTGGTGGTGCACATGTTCAATATTTCTGCACCCCAGCTCAAACCAGTCCACGGTGTCAAGCAGGCACTTTCCACCCCAGAAGCAGTTCAGTGGCAGGAGGCTATGGATGCCGAAGTGGCTGGTCTGGCCGCCGACAATAAAATGGTCCCGGGACACCTTCCCTCGGGTACCAAAGGCCTGACCACTCTCTTTGTGTTCTCCAGACCCTTCAAACCAGACCCCTCAGCACCATCCGGCACACGGCAGATCTTCAAAACCAGACTGTGTGCCAATGGTAAGCAGACATACGGCTACCTTCCGTGGGAGACCACCTGTACCACACCTCAGCTTTATGCCTTCAGACTGGCCTTCATCTTCGGCAGCATCTTCAGTCTGAAGATGAGTCACTTCGATGTCTCCCAGGCCTTTATGAATGCTAAGCTGGATGTTCCAGTATGGGTATCATTTCCGGCTGGTTACACCTATCAGGGGTTCGGTGGTGCTTTACTGCACTATGCACTGTATGGCCTTAAGGTGGCTGGTGCTTCCTGGCAGAGACTGGTTAAGGTTTTCATGCTCAGCTTTATGTTCGGCGAGGTGACATTCAGGCAGTCCTCTCATGATGACTGCATATATTTCATCTACACTGATTTGGTTAAGGCCATGTGTGTTGTCTATGTGGATGACTTCATTCTGGTCGCCAGTACCGAGCTTGAGGATGCCTTCTGGGCAGCTTTCAGAGCCAGGTTTCTGGCTAAGCATCTCGGAGAGGTCACATCGGTTCTCCAGATGCGGGTCAGGCAGGATCAGGCTGGTATCTACCTTCGCCAGTCCAGACAGATCAAGGACTTAATGGCCAACAACAACATCACAGCTCATTCCTTCAGAACACCTATGGACCCGAAGCTCATCATCAAGAAACCAGCAGATCCAGACTTATCCCTTGTCCCCAGTTACAGATCCATCCTCGGCTCACTGCTATGGCTGGCCCGTGGCTCACGACCTGACTGCTACTATCCCGTAATCTATCTGGCTCAGTTTGTATCATGCCCTTCTGAGGAGTCTATGAAGGCTCTGATCAGAATTGCGCAGTACATGGACAGCACGGCTCATTACTCTCTGGCATTTTACTACCCCGAGACTCCGGTCAAGGTCATCACCATGTTCTGTTATTCAGATGCTGACCTGGCTAGGGACTTAGAGAATGATGCCCGGTCTTATTCTGGCTCCGTGATATTCCTGGCTGGTATGATACTGCAGTGGCATTCAGGAAGGCAGACCATCACTGAGGTCTCCTCCACAGGGTCAGAGTATGTTGCAACCAGTACAGCAGCACAGCGGTTGGTATCACTGATGTTCATGCTCACTGAGATATTTGGTTCTATTACTCACCGTATTGATTCCCAGCAGCCCCTTGATTCCGATCTTGACCATGCTATTCAGTACCTTGACAGAGCAGCCACAGATATTCACTTTGACATGCCCTCTCTTCAGACTACCTCAGTGCTCAGGCGTCTGCTTGACAAACAAAACAAGCCAGCAGACGGTCTGACCTCAGTCCGCCCAAACTCTCCTACAAATCCTGATGAACTCAGTACAGATGAATCACCCCCCTCAAGTTCCAGAACAACAGAAACAGAGAATATATCAGTACAGCCTCAGCTCAGCCCCGCCTGGAGTTACCTATTCCTCTACTGCTGGATAATGTTGCATGCAGATCTATTGTCGAGCATCACCTCCTCTCCGAGAAGGTGAAGCATGTGATTATCAGATTTCATGTCCTCCGAGACTTTGTCAGATTGAACTGGATTCGGTGTGCCAGAGTCCCATCACCTCGGAACCTGGCAGACCCTTACACCAAACCAGTTCCTCCAGTCAAGGACATGCAGCCATACTTCATTCAGATGTTCCAGCAATATATGGCCATGGGTAAGGCTCAGGCTGCAGTTATTCAGAAATGATTTACTGGTATTCAGAAAGCAGCAGCATGATCTGACTGTGAGTACCTTGCTTTCCTGTTTTCCTGTTTTGGGTTGTTTGTGTAGCTGACTGTGCTTTGCAGGTACTGGCCTATATTCAAAATTACTTATGGCTGGTTACTTTATGTTAGCTACTGTTTTCCTTAGAAATGAATCACTGTATTAGATAGAAAATGATGTGCACTCATTGATAGATTGTGTATATGGACATTGTATTCCGAGCTCACTCTATGGTATTAGCTACACTGCATTAGTCATGGTATCCTTACAGTGTCTGTTCCGACCGTGAGCGCCACCGCTGCTGTCAGTCATGATCTCTCTCTTCATTCTTCCTCTGCAGTAAGTCTTTCCGGTGACGGGCGGATCTGGACCTGCTTCGGCACTCCTTATCCTAACCCTGACGAAGCACCCCGGATAGCTTGCAGCCACGGTGTGTGGATCTCCAGAGACATGACATATCACTATCCCCCGACAGCAGGGTGGCACTAGGAACAGATTACTGCCCGTGTCAGGACGTTGGGTCTACGGACCAGCTTTTCGGGGTTTTCAGCCCTGACACGGTGTGACTGCAGTTCCACCATTTCCATCATCTTTCTGGATTTTGGTTCTGGCACTGGATTAGTGGCATGTATCTTGGTTTGATTGGTTATTGGTCTGACCACCTCACTCGAGGTGGTGTGCTGGAGTTGACATTCAGTCCGAGCTCAGTCATCAGAGTTGTCATCACCGACCCGTCATCAGCGCTGTCATCACCGACCCGACCTGACCGCTGTCATCACCGATACGGCTCGACACCTCTGACTACCTCACTGACCTGATTGTCACCTCCTCTGATCGAGTTCGGTTGTCACATGAGACAGAGCACACACTAGCTCATTTCGCATCACACTCAGCATACTAGAACTATATACCCTACGTTTCTGGACGCGTGCAATACATCGTATTGAACACATATTGCAGGCATATTGCACGCGTATTGACAATAAATGTTCAATACAATAAAAAATGTTACAATATGTGTGCAATATGCCTGCAAGCGCTCCAACATGTGTGCAACATAGTATTGCAGTGAGCCCTCATGTATTGGAGACATATTGAAGTTCTGATGCAGAGAGTTATTTCAATATGCCTTCAACACATGTGTAGTATAGGGTTGGAGACATGCACCATGCATGTCGCAAACACTATGAAGGCATGTTGCAGACATATTGCCCACATATTATATACATATTGTATACATATTGTATACATATTGTAAGTCAACATTCAATATGTTGGATACACACTGCGGACCTACTGCATACGTATTGAACATGTAAACTCAATATGTTGTATATATATTGTGGACCTATTGAATATGTATTGAAACGGAACATTCAGTATGTTGGATACATACTGCGGACCTATTGCATACGTATTGAACATGTAAATTCAATATGTTGTATATATATTGTGGACCTATTGAATATGTATTGAAACGGTGCATTTAGTATGTTGGATACATACTGCGGACCTATTGCACACATATTGAACATGAAAATTCAATATGCTGTATATATATTGTAGACATATTGAATATGTATTGAAACGGTACATTTAGTATGTTGGATACATACTGCGGACCTATTGCATACGTATTGAACATGAAAATTCAATATGCTGTATATATATTGCGGACATATTGCATATGTATTGAAACGGAACATTCAGTATGTTGGATACATACTGCGGACCTATTGCATACGTATTGAACATGAAAATTCAATATGCTGTATATATATTGCGGACATATTGCATATGTATTGAAACGGAACATTCAGTATGTTGGATACATACTGCGGACCTATTGCATACGTATTGAACATGCAAATTCAATATGCTGTATATATACTGTGGACATATTGCATATGTATTGAAATAAAAGTTGCCTATATTGGATATATACTGAAGACCTATTGCATGCATATTGCACAGACATATTCAACATGCTGCAAGTATGCTGTGGACCTATTGCATGTCAACGAGAGGCATATTGAACACAATTAATATTGAATACAATTACAAATTGTCAAATTTGTTTCACAAATGCTCCCCCTGCCGTACGTAGGCTACGTCCACTACAAGGTTTTTTATTTTTGTTCTTCCCTCGCGCATGAAGGCCTTCTGCAAGAGGAGGGACGCCTCCGAGCCGGGATTCCCCACTCGGTGGCTAGCGTCCATCCCTTCCGGGAGGCGCTTGTCCACCTCCTTCATGATGTAGGAGATGGCGCTGCGGACATATGCATATGGCTTCTCTTTGCAAAGCATCTTCATGTCGAGGATATCAGTTACCTGCAGCCCCACCAAACGAAATACATGTGTCAAATATTGGAAATATAGTACAGTACTATTACAGTACTATTACAGTACTATAACAGACATATTGTACACATATTGTGCACATATTGAAAGGGTTGGTGCGCACCTTGATACCGATGAGCCCCTCGGTGAGGGGGAAATCGGGGCCGTCCATGATGTGGTTGGGGAGAATATCCCCAACCGCATTCGCCACCACCAACCCGGCGAACAGCTCGACGTTGGCCTTCAATCGGCCGGTGTTCGTCACGAGTTGGCCTTTGTCGGGACGGAGCGAACTCTTCATCGCTTCGTACTCCGTTTGAGCCCCCGCGTACACCACCACCTCTTTCCCCACCTTGAAGATGTCTTCAACATTGGGGGCTTCGGGCTTGGCAAGCTTGGCGGGCTTGGCCGGTGACGGGGCCGGTGACGCGGCCGCCTTGGCCTTGCCCTTTGCGGATGCGGAGGCGGGGCCCTCCGAGGCCTTGGCCTTGCCCTTTGCGGATGCGGATGCGGAGGCGGGTGCTTTTTTGGCCTTGGCCTCCACCTCCTTTTTCTTGGCTTCCGCCTCCAGGCACTCAGCCTCCTCCTCGTCGTCGTTGTCGGGGGCGTTGTGGTCGTAGAGATAGGCGACTGCAAACAAAAAATGCTATCAACCGTAAGTTTTATGTCGTATGTGTACAGTATGTTACAGGTATGTTACAGGTATGTTGCAGGTATATTACATACATATTGCAGGCATATTGTTGCCCTACCTTTCAGAAAGGTGCACAAGTATGCTGAGTATGCTCAAGGTGTGTTGTGGCATGCTTCACATATACTGCGAGCGTGTGTCAAGTGTATTAGAGGGTGGGAACGTACCCAGCCGCTGTCTTGCCTCCCCTTGCAAGCACTCCACCTTGCTGTTAGGCCCCTCCTCCAATTCGAATTCGGGGAGGGCTTTGAGCACCTCCATCTTCTTGGCGATTTGCCGCACCGGGCATGTGGTAGGCACCCCCTCCTCCATACACGTGGTGTACGGATGTAGCTTTTGGGGGTCCACCCACGTACACATTCCGGTTTTCGTGTCGGTCGCCCACCGGCCGCACTTCCAAAGATATCGGTTGTTGTTCACGATCGAACGGGCTTTCGCCCGCACGAAGGAGTTAGTGGGCGCGGTCGCCCACTTGCAGCGGTTTTGTACCGCGGTGACGTACTTCGACACCGCGGACTCTTGCTTCGGCACGTGAAGTAGGGGCTCAAGACGCCCGTCCTTCACGCGCAATTCTGCAAGTAATTCCTCCCCAAACTCTTCCCAAATCAATATTTTTCATGCACCGAAGGAACGAAGTTAATTAAAGCCGCATGCGTGTAGTAGGGGCTTACGTACCAAACTCCTCGTGACATGCTTTAATTAATTGAGCTTCGAACGCGCTTTTCCCCTTGCGCCTTTTTTTGCCATATTTCGCGTCTTGCGCCCCGTCCCCCCCTCCCTCCTCATCGTCCGCGTCGTCTTCCTTCGCCCTTTTCTTGCCTTTGTCGAGGAAAGCCAATGGGGTTTCCTCGATCCCTTTGGGCTCGCCAGGTGTCCCCTTTGCCCTCACCTTCGCAACGTAGTCAACGAAGCCCTCGTGCGTATGCTCAACGCCAAACAGCTCGCAGCTTTCTACATACTCAGCGTGCAACTCTTTGACTGACATGTTTCTTACACCTCTGCTGGCTTTTCTTACACCTCTGTTGGCTTTGTTTACACCTCTGCTGGCTAGGGCGGCTGCTGGAACGTCAACGTGCTTCCAGGAGGCCTTCCGTACGTTGCCGTGATGCGATGGGCGTTTCCATGCATCGTGCACGCATGTTGGCCGCATGTGTCGGACGCATTGCACCTGCGACGACCGACCGTTTGGAAATGCATTTTGAAATTTCGTCCATCGTCCATCTCGATTGTCATCGCGCTCTTTTTCTTTTTTTGGGGGGGAACGTCTAACCCCCCTTTTCATTTGTGTTCATACGTTACTGTACTGTACTCCAATGCGCAACATCTTTCCAATCTCTTTGTCATAATAATGGTCTAGTGGTTGGCCGTCGGTCTTAAAAGCCGGAGGTAGTGGGTTCGAGTCCCACTGGAGGTTTACACCTTGTCTGTGAGGAGTTGAGCTCCTCCTCGCTGGCGAAGTGTACCACCTCCATCATCTATAGGTCAATGACAGCCTTTTATCCAGGCCATCTCAGGGGTCATTTTGGGGTTACTTCTTGAGTTACGATTTCGGCCGTTCGATTCACGAACGAGGGGTGCAGATTCTTCTAAAACTTAAAATTCCAAAATTGTTTCCCCGAAAATCGTTCGATATGTTCAATACTACTTCAATACGGGAGGGCTCACTTCAATACGGTTCGTCGAAAAGCTGACCTGGCACTTTTTCAATACGTCTCCAATACGCCATTTCAATACGCCGGAAATCGCTAACGTATTGAAGTGAGCCCTCCCGTATTGAAGTAGTATTGAACAGATTCTCCTCTAAAAGGTTTTTTTAAATTTTTGTAAAGATCAATATGCGTGCAACCGCCTGCAGGGCTCAAGGCAGGGATCACTTCAATACGTGAGGGCTCACTTCAATACGTGAGGGCTCAAGACCTTGAGCCCTGCCTTTAACCCCCCCTTTCAGTATGCTGCGGAAGTGTTGAAGTGAGCCCTAAAAAAGTTGAAAAAACATGTTCTTCAATTCTGGTGAGACTTGTTATATGGACTCGGGAGCTATATTTTGCGACATAGCTTGTGTGCGTTTTTTGTGGGGGGGTCCGAAAACCTACTTTTGGGTTATTGCTTTACTTGAAAGTTCCTTCAGCATATCGTCAATATGTCCGCAGTATATGTCCAACATATTACAGCATAGTTGCAGTACATTTCGAAGGGTGATGGGCGTGGTAAAGGGGACTTCAATGCAGTATGGTCCGAGGAGATCAAATTGTTCATGGTGAAAAGCGACCTCGCCATGAACGATCCCCTCAATCATCACCACCAAGTGATGCGGAGCGACATCGAACCGGCTTGCCTTCGGCTAGAGCCGCCGCCCTCGTCCAAGGGAAGGCGCCCCCCCCCGTACTAACAACAATCTTCGTTAGCCAAGCGCGCGATGAGAAATCCCGCGCAAGGCGGGTGCTTAGCCGATCGAGAGCCGATCAAACCTTCCAATGCTCAGGAGGGAACATCCCTCAAACCCCCTCCCAATATCAAGCTCATATTCCCGGAAGGTTGGAGTACCGCGGAAGGCTTCCGCGACCCGGAGTATGAAACGATTACGAAGAAGGAACGCCTTTTGGCGTGGATTGCGCCTCCACATCTTCCAATATCTACGAGGGAACTGGAGTTGTCCGCAAGGTAGCACCCTTTCTCTTTCTTCTCGACGTTGAGGTTATGTCTTTCTTGCTTCACAGGACTCTTTGCTTCATGTATGCAACATGGTTACCATATGTTGCATACATATTGAGAGCATATTGTAGGGATCCTGGAACACATCGCAGGAAAGTCGATCCGCACTATGTGGAAGTGGACACGGTATGGCATCATAAGTGGCTGCCAACGCGACTGCTCCCGCACGATTTCTCCAGATTGGCGCACGATTTATCTCCAGACAATACCGCGTGGCCGGCTTGGTTACCACCTTCCGACATCTTGGAGCTAGAACCGGCAACGGTAACCTTTAAGGGGAAATCGTTTCGACTTGTTCCACCGGTGCCTAATTGCTTGCAACGGATTGTCGAAAGGATTCGTGGCATGCAAGAGGCAAGGTAAGGGACTCTCGTGGGACATGATTTCCCTCCCACCATTCCTCACGTGGCTCGCTGCAATAGTGCTGCAGCACGCTATCGTGATGGTTGCAGCATGTTGATGGGATGTTGAAAACATGTTGGGACGATATTGTGCAGAGATGCGGGCGAGGCGCCCCCCGAGGCGCACGAGGCCCAAAGCAAGGAGACCCCCCCCCGCCGCCCAATGCTGAGGCACCCACGAGCCCTCCACTAGCCGGCGGGAGTGCAAGGTAAGGGACTCTCGTGGGACATGATTTCCCTCCCACCATTTCTCACGTGGCTCGCTGCAATAGTGCTGCAGCACGCTATCGTGATGGTTGCAGCATGTTGATGGGATGTTGAACACATGTTGGGACGATATTGTGCAGAGATGCGGGCGAGGCGCCCCCCGAGGCGCACGAGGCCCAAAGCAAGGAGGCCCCCCCGCCGCCCAATGCTGAGGCACCCACGAGCCCTCCACTAGCCGGCGGGAGTGCAAGGTAAGGGACTCTCGTGGGACATGATTTCCCTCCCACCATTCCTCACGTGGCTCGCTGCAATAATGCTGCAGCACGCTATCGTGATGGTTGCAGCATGTTGATGAGATGTTGAAAACATGTTGGGACGATATTGCGCAGAGATGCGGGCGAGGCGCCCCCCGAGGCGCACGAGGCCCAAAGCAAGGAGACCCCCCCGCCGCCCAATGCTGAGGCACCCACGAGCCCTCCACTAGCCGGCGGGAGTGCAAGGTAAGGGACTCTCGTGGAGCATGATTTCCCTCCCACCATTCCTCACGTGGCTCGCTGCAATAATGCTGCAGCACGCTATCGTGATGGTTGCAGCATGTTGATGGGATGTTGAACACATGTTGGGACGATATTGTGCAGAGATGCGGGCGAGGCGCCCCCCGAGGCGTACGAGGCGCACGAGGGGCATGCTTTAGATGGGACCATTGGAAGTAGCATGCCTGACTTGCGGGCATCCTCAATGTCGACTAGTGCATCGTCCATATCGAAGAGCTTTTCCAGGTGATACATCTCATCATGTTTCCTTGCCTACTTGCTTTCGCCGTAACTATGCTGCAGCACGCTATCGTGATGGTTGCAGCATGTTGATGGGATGCTGGACACATGTTGGGACGATATTGTGCAGAGATGCGGGCGAGGCGCCCCCCGAGGCGCACGAGGCGGCAAATCCAGCTCGTTTAGACGACAGCAGGTACTATTTCGGGATTTCTGGATTCATTGATGTAGTCACTGTTATGGTAGCCCTGCTCGTCCTCACAGCTTGCGAGCGCCAAACCCTCCTCAGAGAACTCCTCAGGGACGTCGTCCACCCGGGAGAGGTCCTCCCACTGTTCGATGGCCCAGACGACAGCGGCCACAAATCCAGGAGAGTTTGCCAGCCGGGCAGGGGTGTTGGCTCTCCACTCCTTCAGCTTGACCTCGTCTGTGCAGTTGCGGACGATGTGCTCCGTGGATACGCAGGCGAAACACCGGCGAACCCCCGGCGTTTCAGTGCGGGAGAGACCAGGTGGTGGTGCAGTGTCGACAACGGAGCCAACGGAGCCACCTCGGAGCCTGGTGTCCACCGGCTCCTGCGGAGCCGGACCCTCATGTTCGACGGCTCCTACGGAGCCGGGATGGGACAAAGCGTGGTGCTTGGCAGCTCCTCCGGAGCCGGAGCCTCATTTTTTTCGGCTCCTGCGGAGCCGGAGCTTGGCGAACCCTCACTTTTTCGCGCTCCTACGGAGCCGGAGCCTAAAGCTTTCAAGCTCCGCCGGATTGCGCGGAACGAACGGATCCTACCGTGTTTTTGTGCATGTTTTAGAATGGCACCAAGCGTGCCAAGAAGCGCGTCGCTCGGACCGGGTTTCGACTCCTCGCCAGTGGATTCGGCATAGTCGAAAATGGTTTACAACGATGTCGCCTGAGTGCGCGGGGAGCCGGTCCGTGCACCGCGCCTTAGCACCGCTTCGGAGCACACCACCGCCGGGCGGATTGATAAATATCTAATCCTCTAAAATAACAGCCCAAATTACGCATAAATTTCCTGGAGTTTTAAAGGGGTTATGCCTGATACGTTTGATAGCTTGAAATGACGGCATTGAACTCCTCTACACGTGGCACGAAATTACGGGACGAATGGATAAGCGAGGCGTATGTTATGGTCCGATCAGTAAACCCTATCATTATAACGACACATGTCGCACGTTTCCCTGAAAATTCCGATTCCACCGAATACTGACCGCATGCCTACGTTCGATAGGTTAAAATGGCGGCATTGAACTCCTCTACACGTGGCACGAAAGTACGGGACGAATGGATAAGCGAGGCGTATGTTATGGTCCGATCAGTAAACCCCTATCATTATAACGACACATGTCGCACGTTTCCCTGAAAATTCCGATTCCACCGAATACTGACCGCATGCCTACGTTCGGACCCAATACCCCGGTATGTTCACCACGACAGCCATATCGACTTGTTCAGGACCTGGGTATTTTTTGATGATCTCGCAAGGGAGTGAGGTCTGAACAGCTGCAGCCTTGGAGGGGCCATGGTGAGATGGTGGGCGGACCGACTGCGCCATTCAAAGCTAACTCAGGATTTTTGTCTACCCCGTAAAATGTTGCTAGATCCGCCCGGATTCGGAGCCGGAGCGTGACAAAATATGAATCCGCGGAGCGCGGATCGCATCGGAGCCTAAATTTTCACGGCTCCGCGGGCTCGGAGGCTGATTATATTTTGCACCGTCGGAGCCAGATCAGCACGGAGCTTGGACTCGGTTGGCTCCTACGGAGCCAGAGCCTGACTTTTCAACGCCCCGTCGGAGACGGAGCAATGCGAATCCTCGATCTCGCGGGCTCCTACGGAGCCGGAGCCTGGCAAAATCGGTGCTCCGTACAACGGAGACGGAGCTGCTCCGGATCCGTTGTCGACACTGTGGTGGTGGTAACGGGGTGACTGCTGCAGCGGCGGCAGTAGTGGGCCCGTTCTCCAGCATGGCGAGCGCTGGGCGGTTTGAGGAGGGGGTGCGCCTGAAGAAGGAGGGGCGGGGAGATGGACTTGCAAAGGAGACAGTCCGGGGGGAGGCGGTCTGCATCACGCCTCTGAGCTGTCTCCGTATCTATGTCATTCTCCACCTCCTCAGCGATCTCCCGTATCTTCAGCAGGGCGTTGTGGGTGCCCGGGATGTCGTCGGAGGCAGCCTTCCTTTCCCACTCCTCTGGCTTGGAGACGTCCAGGTGGATGGCCCTGAGACGCCGCATCACCTTGGACGCGTACTTCAGCCCTCGGCGGTACGTGGAGAGCATAGACAGGTTGGACATCTCCACGCAGTTGGGAACCCTGCCAGCCAGAAAGTTGACCGAGGCCATGCGGGTCTCCAACCGTGAAAAGTACTCTGCCACGGTCTCACTCGGCGCCTGCTTCAACGCGACGGCCTCGCCATGCGTGTTCTCCAGATAACCCTGAGTGAGGGAGCATACCGCCAGGTCACTGAAGAATACGTCCAGGTCGACGTAACGCTGGTGCCAGGCCTGGTCGGACCCGAAGATACCCGCCGCTCGCTCCAGGAATCTCTTCTGCTGGTCCTGCAGGGTGTACTCCTTGAAGCTCCACAGGAGGCCCGACACGCTCGCCTGATACTCTGACACAGTCGGCGTGCAGCTGGGAGTGGTCAGCGCCTCGACCACGATAGCCTCTTGGAAGGTCTTCCGTACCAGATTGGAGTAGTGCTCCAGCTGCGCGAGCAAGCCATCCTTGTCGGCCGATTTGGTGTCGGCCGCGGAGCGGGGAAACTTGGTCACGCCCTTGACCAGCTTCAGCACCATCTCCTTGACCTTGTGCTCCTGGCGAACCTCGTCCGAAGACGCCCGCAGATTGGTGCCCTGCGGCAGTCGGATGACGCCTGGCACAAAAGGGGCGGCGCTGGGAGAGAGGATGGGGTTCGCGGAGGCGGAGTGGGGAAAGCGGGCTGAAGGTGGTGGTCCTGGGGCGTGCGCGGGTGGAAGTACATACGCAAGATTCGTGGGGGCTGCGGTTGGAGCAGGCGGTAGTGCGGAGGCTGGGAGCGGGACTGGCGGCCCAGGGATGGGCGGTGATGCAGGTGTTGGTGATGGAGCGGGGAGTGGGAGTGGCGTGTGGAAAGGCATGGGGGTAGGCGGTTGCGCGGCCACTGCGCTCATGCTCCTGTACCAGTCAGAGTTACAAACCTCAGACCACGCCGCGAGACCGTCCTGGTCGAAGTGTAACATCTCAGATTCCCGCGCGGTAGCTGGTATCCATTCCCACACCGGCTGTCCCATGCTCGTTGACCGCACGTTGGCCGCAGCTGGGTCTCCCATAGCCATGTCCATGACTTCGCGGTCGACCATAAGCACCCAGGTCTCTACACGAGGGTTAGTGTAGAAGTCTTACTGTGGCGGGCCGGCCCGGGGCCGCAGAAGCTCGCTCCGGGCCGAAACCGGGCCGAAGGGGCTTGCGCCCCCGGGCCGCACAAAAATATGAGCCGGCCAAACTTCGGCCAAAAATATAGGCATTTTATGCCACTTTTTATCAAACCCCCATACTTAATTTTAAAATTTCGCGCCTGCGGCGGGCATTTTTCTTCCTTGACCGTTTTGGCCGAAAGCGGGCCAGCGGAAATATCATTTGCGGGGCGTAAAGAAATTTGGAAGACTTCTACCCTGTTAGTGAGTGGCAGAGGTGGGTGATGCAGACGGCCTCCCATGCGTGCGTAGGCAGTCAGCGGCGCTCCCAGCAGATGCATAATCCTGAAGAGGATGAAGTCGCCCTGCACCCCAGCCCTGGTGCGGCGTTCATCCCGTGGTAGGGAGACGTTTGCCGCGCCTCGCACCCCTGCTGACTGGTGTACAGTGCGTGCTCAGTTATAAGAATAATGTCTTATAAGAATATCGGACCGGAATTCTTAGACGAGTGTTATATGCTTATATATGGGCGTGATGTGTTAAGTATGGAAATTTGCTAAGATTATTCGGTCCAACCCCGATTTTCCGACATTCTTATATATGAGCACGCACTGTACCCACAATGACCCACCGTCATGAGTGATGAAAAGGGCCCGAACCTCTGGGTACTGAGGGTAGGAGGGTTCTGGCCCTTGATCGGGGTCGCCAGGGGGGTCTGGAGGTGGGTCACTAGGGGCGGGGGCCTGGGGGCGAGTTCCTTGGGCTGGGGTCCCTGCTCCGAGTCAGGGTCGCCACCGCCGTGCACTACCGACTCCATCGACTGCCGCCGGCGAGCCACCATCATGTTGAGAGGATTTGGCCGACCCTGAGTGGGAGGTTCGGCGGGGGCGATTTCATTAGCGACAGTCAGAAACACTGGGGGGGGTCACGCTGTCAGCGGCGTCCGCCTCGAGTGTCTGGTCCGCCGTCAGGGCCCCCTGTGCGCTGCTCTGAGGGTCGCCTGGGAAAAATAATTAATATAGAATAAGTTTTCTTAATCTTAGAATAACCCGTTTCATCGTTAATTTAGAATAAGTTTTCTTGATGTCATCCGGCTATGACCGGTGGTCCTTTTCACGACTCGTGTTCAAATAATGTGCACACAGGTCAAACGCTCTCGTTCCCGCTGGTGCCATCATGAGGAAGCCTCCAAAAAGCTTTAAGAAGGTTTGTCTCGCTTGTGATAATGGTGGGCGCCGTTGTAATAGACACTCACGGCGTGTCCTGCTTGAAAAAAAGGCCCCTGTACTTCTTCTAGATTCTAAACCCTTTGACTTGCCTTTTACCGCTGCACGCGACCGGCAAGCATCTTTGAAACTTCCGAGTTTCAAAGATGCGTTTTGTATTTTGGGTGCACCCTAATTTTACAAAACGGCCGAGCGCTTCCCGTTTGTGCGGGATATTCACATTTATTCCATGGAATATTTCATATGGATTAACACACATAAGCACGAAGGCATCGGCCACGCATCTTTGAAACTAACGAGTTTCAAAGATGCGTTTTTTGTCATTTGGGTGCGCATACCCAAATAACAAATCAGCCGAGCGCTTCCCGTTGGCGTGGGGTATCCAACGCTTGAATGTTGAATATTCATTGTAATATGAGTTAGCAAGCGAGGTTGCAAAGGCATCGGGACAGAATCTACGAAACTGTCCTATGCCTTTGCCTTTGGGTTTGGGTTCGAAGGTGACACCCAAACCCAAAGATGCCAAACAGCCGAGGGCTTCCCGTGCGTCCTAACGCACGAAACTTGGCACGAATACTACCATGGTACATATATTTAAGTTACCAGAAGCTCAAGGCTTCAAGTTACTTTTGCGCGAAACGCGCAATCTATTTCTAAGGCAGATGTTTTGGGTTTGGGTTCGAACGTGACACCCAAACCCAAAGATGCCAAACAGCCGAGGGCTTCCCGTGCGTCCTAGAGCACGAAACTTGGCACACATACTGCCAAGATACATATCTTTCAGTAAGTTGAAGCTCAAGGCTTCAAGTTACTTACTTTTTTTCAAGCAGAACACGCCGTGAGTGTCTATTGTGGCAAAGATGGCAAATAATAAAAGTCATTATGCGTAAAGAGTCGTTAATCACGGCCGTGACTTTTAGATTCACGGCCGTGAATCTTTCCGAATGGAACCAAAAACCGTTCGATTTTAATCGAACGGTTTTTGGTTCCATTCAAGACAACTCTTCAGTGTAATATTTCGCATGGCATGGGGATAGCTCAACAGGTACAGGTACAACGTCATGGATGCATGCACCGGTCATAGCCGGATGACATAAAGAAAACTTATTCTAAATTAACGATAAAATGGGATATTCTAAACTTATGAAAAAATATTCTAAATTAAATAGCCTACCGGTCGCCTGGTGGGGAGGTTCCTGCAGATGTCGTTGCACCTGGCGGGGCGAGTCCTCTCGAGAGCACCGCGGAGATGTCCAGGGCCTGTATGTACTGCCGCAAGGACCTCCCTGCGGATGTGCTCGCTCCGGCTGCTTGCGTCCGAGTCAGATCCGGACCTGTGGGCGGCCCTCCGCCTGCGCTCAGCCCGCGTCAGCGTGCTCCGGCTGCCTCTGGACCCCGTGTTGGTGTGGTCACGGAGGGAGAGATCTGACCCCCCAATAAGGTGGGGGTGTGTCTCCTGTGTTTCCCCCTTCGCCGAGCAGTGTCACAAGTCACTTGCATGTGTCACCGTGACTGTCCGTGCACAAGCATAAAACCCTAAGTATTTTTATGTTATGCATCTTAGTCACCTGAAAGTCTGTGCTTCCTGCTGTGCTCCGACTGTAGTGTATATATATAGCTTATATATATATACCCACCCGACCGACCGCGATATCACGTCTTTCTTCAGGTTACGGGCTGACCACTTCTGTGGTGGCACTGTTTCTTTTGGGGTTCTAATTTTCGTCTCGCCGAACGTACCGGCTACCGCAAGTCTCGTCGAACTTTACCGACTACCGCAACTGCATCACCGATTTTACCCTTACCGATTACCGGCACCGAGAGTCTCGTCGAACTTATCGCTACGGAGCATAAGGTGATCGGTGACGCTCTGGCAAGGCTATCGGTGACTTTTGAGTCCGAGATGGACAGCGAGGCAACCTCACTGACTCCTTCACTGACTCAGGCGACTACGGAGGCAGCTACGGATACGGATATGCTCGAGTCCCTGTTGAACCGCGAGTCCAGACCTCTGACTACCTCGCTGACCTCAACAACTACGGAGCAGCCAGTCAGTACAGTCAGTTCAGTCAGTTATGCCGACCTCGCACTCAGGCGTGCCATTGGACTCGCCGCCTACCAGCCGCCTCCTCTCCCAGTCATCGAACCCCCTTCCCAAGCAGATGTCCTCAGTCGAATCCCAGTCAGAAACTTATCTCTGCGCCAAGACTCCGTGAACCAGCTTTCTCGTCGGGAGAGACGCCATCAGCGATGGGAACAGCACCAACAGCGCCTGGCAGAACAGCGCAGAGTACTCTTCTCTGACCCCGCCTCAGCCAGAACGCCCGCAGATGCCTCGATCCCAGCACTGAACCATCAGCATCAAACCCTAATGCAGAATCAGATGATGTTGGAAGTATCAGAGTACATGCAGAATCTACATCAGCAAGTGCTCCAACGCTATCCTCATCTGATTTCGGGTCTACCAGCGGTGGGCGCTCCACCTATGACGCCATACCAGCACACCTTAGGATGGGCGAGCGGTTTACCAGGTGCACCGGCGCCAGCAGCTGGATCAGGTCCCTGGCTGGTACCCGCACCGGCTCAACCGGTTCCAGCACCGGCTCAACCGGCTCCAGCACCGGCTCCGGCTCCAGCACCGGCTCCGGCGCCGGCACCATTTCAGCCAGATCCACCGGCACCGGCTGATCCACCGGCTACCGGCTCATCGCCTTCTGACTCAGCCGATCCTGATCATCCGTCACCAGGAAACTCGCCCCCGCCTTCAGACAATGGTGACTCACGACACAGGCGTCTAGATGTGCTACTCTGGACTTTAGAAGGAGCCTCCTTCTGGTTGAGAAATCACCTGTCCTCTTGTTCCTCAGTGACTTTCAGCCATGGCGCGGAGGCCCAATATTCTTACCGACTGCCAACCATGCCCGGAAGCGCCAGTCACTTCATAACCGACACAAATCGGATTTGGATGACTATGCGGCACATCGGAGTGGACATCCAAGACCTGGCGCAGCATGGGTCAGTGCATACTCCTGTGCGCCTGATGAGATTGAGGACAGTGACGCTTTCACTTTGGAAGTGGAGAAAACGCAAGTGGATGAAGCGCGGCGTTGCGCTGAAAGCCGTACTGGAACTCAGCAGAGACGCCTGCCATTGTACTCATGGGTGACCATCGCGGACAATGCCTTAGAGTCCGAGCTGACCGAATTTGACCCCCTTGGACTCCAAATTTGGGCAGCATTTTCAGCCTCCGAGGCGTACCTGTTTCGGGGAATGGCTGCCGGCAACCAACCAACTCCCGCCACTGTACCGGCAAGACTGGGCGTCAACCGGTTTCCCTCTGGTGTTCCCAGCGCGGAAGAGTACAGATCGCCTGGAAATTCCTTGCCAGCGGCTCCGGGACTCCTGCCGGTGGACCAGCGCCTTTCTCAATTTCCAGGGCACCACGACCTTATGGGAGCGGCTTCCCCAGGCGATGCCTACCGAGAATCCAAGACAGTGGCTGATGTGCTCAAGCTGATCAGAGACATTCCTATGCACCCCTCCTCCGCTGAACTAATCACCACTGACGCCGACATTGCCGCGCTTCCACCTTTTTCTGAAGCGCTGGTCAATTTTCTGTCAATGGGCGTAGTCACCTTCGCCCTGGGTCGCATGAGTTCTTATCTCCTAGACCTGACCATGATCACCATGCCGGAGATCTTGAAGGAAGTGGCGCAACGCAAACTACAGCCGCGATCCCTGACTTTTCTCAAGCAAGGTGGTATGTTGAACTCGGAGGCCTGGAACCGGCGTTACGCCACTTTGGCGCCTTTCCTGGCCGACGTAGCCAGGAGCGTGCTGGATGACATCGCGCTGGTAGGACTGGCGGGGACCGTGATGCGCATGGCGCAGCGACGAGAAGAGACTGCGCGTTTGTTCGCCACTCGTTTGGTATCCTGGCACGAGGTCGTGCAGTTATTGGCCGACGCCATGCCCAACTGCCACGCCATCAGTCAGCAGCAGCTATTATATCAGTTCTGGTCTGGACTGCGACTGAAGCAAGCTGTGATGGATCGCCTTATTGAGGATCGGTTGGATCTGCAAAGTCCAGCGGGATGGGAGAGCAATCATCCCGGATCCACCGCGCTGCAGCATATCATCACAGTGGCTACCAAACTGGAGCGCAGTGAAGCTCTGACTGCAGCGCGAACCTCTCCCGCCTCTGCACCTGCGAACCGAAGTCCTGCCTGGAGGAATGGTCGCTCGTCCTCAAGACTTAACGCCGTGCAGGACGCTGGGGAGGAAGGCGCTACTGACCTCGACCCCGCAGACCTTAGAGTGCAACACGCTGTGCCACCCAGTCCTGCGGGATTGACCAGGCCGCCACGCCGATGCTACGTCTGCAACTCTGACTCCCATTTATGGGCTAACTGTCCCGACGAGGCCAAGAAACGAGCCTGGATTGCTGACGCCCCAGCTCGTTTGGCACGCCGCCGCGCTGCGAATGAATCTCATATCGCAGCGCTGGAAACAGAATGGGAGGATTTGGAAGATGAAGCTGAAGCGCTGGAGTATTTTCAGAACGAGGAATCGGCCGCAGCGTCCTCCTCGGGTCAGCAATCTGCGGAGGAGGAGGACTGAATGTCCTCCCGCCGGCGGGACGCCGGCGACAGGGCGGTATGGGTAACCGCCCCTGGGCAAGAAGTACAGCCTTCGCCCACAACCGAGGGAATATTCAGAAGAATCCTACGCCACCCCCCAACCCTCTGGCTGCTCGAGGGTATGGATTCACCTGGTCTGTCGATCAGAGGCGACAACGCCATCTCGACAGAACCAGAACCCTACGGGATGAACCCTCGTTAACCAGAACCGCTGTTTATACAGCGAACCTTTCCACTGAGCAGGGCCGGCGAGAACATCACTTGGTGTCCCGGCGCCATCAGCGGTGGCCACGAAGATCACCCACTTCGTCGCCTGAGTGCTCCAAGCCTCCCGTTATGTTCAGTGTGGATCGCTCCCTTGGAACTGGTAACCGCTGTCCAGCTCCACGACGCGAGCGTGGCGAAACGCCCCGCGTTGAACCCCCAGACCTTGGTGATGACCCTAACCCTAACCATAACCCTGAGACATCAGTACTGGCAGCACTGGATGAGGATGATGGTCAGGAAGAGGAGACCCAGTGGACCTTCAACCCACTCAACACCCCCTGGCGTAAAGCTCCTCGACCGCGGGTACCGAGAAAGGCTCCGGTGGAGCGTATGCGAGCCTTGCGGCAGCGGATGCAGGATGTAACGCTGCCCGCGGTTTCACACCCTCTGGACGACAGTGGGGAGGAAGGGGGTGGAACTTCAAAAACTGGTCCTGCTTCAGAACCCCCACCTTTTAAACTTCGACCTGAGGTGTTCCCTTCGACGTCTCGACCAGCAGCGTGTCCAGCCTTGGCAGAGAGGGCGTCAGCCTCCAGCGCAGCGCGCACTACGAGCGCAGCGCGCAAGCTAGCGCACTGGAAAACCTCGCAGCAGAACCCCGAAGACTGTACGAGAACGACTGCAGGATGAGGCAGAGGTTACGAGGTTGGAAGAAGAATCACCAAGACTTCGAGCAGAGTCACTGGCGGATCGCACGCGAGCTTGGAGAGAGATGACGCACCCGGAGCACATGGCTGCGGCGGCGCTGGTAAAAGAGAATGAGAAATGGAGAGATGCATGGGTGCCAGAAGGGTGGCGCAGATACCGCCGCCGCTGGTACAGATGGCATGGGAAGGTCACCCCTGACCTGACGATAACCGAAGGAGCAGTTCAGCTATCTCTGGAGACCGAGTGCGGTACTATCCCAGGTTCTGGTGGAGATGTAGGAATTCCAGACGCCTGGTGCAGCCTATACCGGGTGCACCAATGGAACCAGCGAGAAAGGGAAGCTGCGGAGGAGGCCGCTCACCTGGCCCTACCATCGACAGCAAATGGTGATCAACCCTCCCTGGACTCAGCGGAACCATCAGATGCGAATCCAGAGGCAACTCTGGATTTGACCCTATCTCCATCCAGTTCTCAGCCCGCAACTTCTGGGGACATTTCAGACCTCGAGGACTCCCAGCGGTCGCTCAACTTCACGCAGCAGTTGATGGAGCGACAGTTGGCCGCCGCCAGATCGGAGAACAACCAAAGTGTGCTGACAACGGTGACAGAAGGAGTGGAGCCGACTCCCCTGAAACCCATCCAGGAGGAAACCCACCTGGAACTGCTACTGGCCATTCAGAAACAGCAACGCCACCGTCTGCGGCCGATTCTGGAAGGTAATGAAGCAGTGGCAGCACCAGCAAACGTCACCAACGCCCAGGCTGCTCCGCGGGAAGAAGAACCCACCTCTTTCACTCAAAATTCCGAACCAGAAGATAGCTCTGGGGAGGAAGAGGAGGAGGAGATTGCCCTCCAACCCCTTCGCTCTTACCCTCTAGAAAGCCGCACGCAGAGCCGCGCCAGACGACGCGCTCAAGGACAGGAGCGACGCGCTAAGGAGCGGCAGCTACAAGCAGATCGCGACCTGGAGGGTGGGTGGTACTTTGGTCCGGATCCTCTTTCTCAGCCTGCACCACCTCGCACAAGACCTATCCGGTCTAAGCAGCGCGTACCTTTGCATCACCCAGTGCGAGCAGCCATCTGTGCACATCTGCGACGCGATGGTCAAGTAATGTGGAACCAGGACAGCCAGCTGACTGCGGTTCGGGACAAAGAGGGAACGCTGCTATTGGTGTTCTGGGCCTTGCTGAAGGGACAGCGAGTGCGCGTGTTGGTGGATTCGGGTGCCTCGGATGAATTGGTTTCCAGTGAGTGCGTCAAGAGATTGAACCTCACGGTTCGCGCTAATGGGACGCCGCTGAACGTTACCCTCGCGGATGGGTCAGTGCAGACCTCTGCGCAAGTCGCTTACGGCAAGCTGACATCGGAGACTTCAGAAGGGACGTACTCCGAAGTCATCAAGATGCGAGTACTTCCTCTGGGCATCAAAGTGGACATTGTACTTGGAGGAAGGTGGTTGAGACACCTCTCGCCGGTCACGCTGGACTATGATGGGTGGGGATCAGTCAAGTTTCGTCATCATGGCAAATCCGTGCGGATACGGGGATGTTCGCCGGGGCGTAGCTCCACGCGCAAAGGCGAGAGAACCGCCATGGCTCTGGAACCGATGGTGATGTTATCAGCGGCCCAAGCGAGCAAGGAGATCAAAGCCTATCGGCGCAGATACGCGGGAATGGACAGCGCCGCGACACCACACGACATCTTAGTGGCCTATGCGACACCTTTGGTAGGGACTTCGATGTTATCAGCGGTGGCCACCAGTGAGAATTTGGAGGACCCTTCCATCTCCCCAGAATGGAGAAAGAAGTTTCAAAAGCTGATCGAGTCCTTTTCGCCTCGAGTAATTCGCGAAGCGCTGCCCAACTTTGACGCCCTGCGAAAAGATGAAGTGGCCCATGTAAGACTGCAAGAGGGCTGGAATGGCATCGCTCCCGCTAAGAGACCCTATAAGATGTCCATGGTGGAGCTGACTCAACTGCGAGAACGCCTGGATGAACTCCTGAGCAAGGGCTACATCAGGCCTTCCTCAAGTCCGTTCGCTGCACCAGTGTTAATGGTTCCCAAGCCTGGGAAACCTGAAGTACTCAGAATGGTCTGCGACTTCCGAGCCATCAACAGCCTGACCGTCAAGGACAAATATTCACTTCCAGACATTCAGCAGTTGTTCGACTCCATGCACGGGGCCAAATACTTCTCCTCCTTCGATGCAGTCGATGGGTTCTGGCAGATGGCCATGGCGCCTGAGGATGTGGAAAAGACTGCGTTCACCTCTCCCTATGGCTCGTATGAGTGGTTGGTGATGCCCATGGGGTTGACCAACAGTCCTTCCTGCTATCAGCGACGCATGCAGCGCGCTCTGGGACATCTTCCTTTTGTAAGAATATTCCTGGACGACTGCATCCTCTTCAGCAACACCTTGGAGGAGCATCTTTCCCATCTCCAGCAATTTCTCGAAGTCTGTGAGAACCAGGGCATCTACCTCAAGGAGTCTAAGTGTCAGCTACTGCAGACCCAGATACGCTTTCTGGGGCACGTTATCTCACGTGAAGGAAGTCAACCTCAACATGACAAGCTGGCCGCCATCAGGGACTGGCCCGCTCTGGAAAACGCCACGCATGTGCGTCAATTCTTAGGGTTAGCCGGGTACTACCGGCGGTACATGCTGGGCTTCTCCGAAGTAGCACAACAACCTTTGACCCAGCTCACAAAAGGGGATGTCGCTTGGCTATGGGGACCCATGCAGCGTTGGGCCTTCGAGGAAATTAAGAAGGCGTTATGTTCTTCCCCCACTCTGGCGCTACCCGATATGAAAGCGGCGGCCGAAGGACGGCATCCTTTCGTGGTACAAACTGACGCCAGTGGAGTGGCGCTGGGGGGAGCGAGTATTGATGCAAGACGTGGGAAATGGATTGCAACCTATCGCCTTTGAGAGCAGACAGCTTAATGGAGCCGAGCAGAACTACCATGCTGGCGAAAGAGAACTCTGCGCTCTCCATCACTGCACTACGCAAACTCGGAGACACTACCTCATCTGGACCGAGTTTCAATTGCAGGGTGACCATAAGCCCCTAGTCTGGCTAATGGCACCTGGACAACCTCTCAGCCGACGCCAAGCCCGATGGTACATGGATCTAGTGGAGGTAGGAGGGGTACCCGAGATGGAGTACATCCCTGGGGCGCTACTCTGGGTTCCAGACGCTCTGTCCAAGCGACCCGACTACAAGGAAATCTCCGCGAGAGAAGGACTGGTAGAAGCTGGCTTTGTGCACCCGGTTACTGGGAAACCGCAGCGACCTCCCTCGGCCGCGGACACCGTCAGCAAGTTCAGACCTGCAGCTGGTAAAGAGTCTCGCCAAGGACGCGCTCCACTGGGAGTGGTAGATCCCAACAAGTTGAAGGAACGTAAGTCCAACAGCGCCAAGACCAAAGATCTTGACTCAGTCCTCGCGTACAGTGGGGCTCTCACCTGGATGGACTCCCCCCAACTCTGGCTGGACGCACCACATACCTTGCAGCTGGCCGAAACCGGGTACGAGGAAGCAACTCTGGCAGTTCAGACGCGCTCTGGCAAATTGACAGCTTCCTCGCCTCCTTCTCCCAGGAAGACCCCTGCTGATAACTCAGCGACGCCGAAGCGCAGCGAGGCCTCAACCAGACTCCTGGAGCCGAGCGACCGACAGGACTGGAAGTTCCGCGCGGACATGTTCGATTTCTTGAGTCAAGAATATGGACCTTTCGAGGTGGACGCCTGTTGCGACTTGGGAGGAAAGAATCGTCAGGTTAATCGCTACTGGACGGACTGCTTGAAGGAAAACTGGCGAGGGTTGAACGTCTGGTGCAATCCTCCCTTCTCCTCCAACCATTTGACCATTGAGGCCGTACTGAGGAGATATGTGGAAGAATGGCGTCTGGACCCTGAGAATACTTCAGCTCTCTTTGTCCTTCCTGATTTTCAGTCTCGCATGCCCCAGTGGCGGCAGTTGTTCAGATCTGCGGGAATGAGAGTGGAGTACATTATACCCACACATGACGCTCAAGGAGAACCAGTGCAGATGTTCGCTGCTCCGGATGGAGCCCTTCTGGATCTTCCTTGGCCTCTGCTAGTGGTGTACGCCCCGCCAGCTCGACAGCGTGTCAAGCGGGAAAGGAGGACGAGTTCACCTCCTCCTATCGTGCGTACTGGAGAGGCAGCCAGCGTTCGAGACCTGCATCAGCAGATATCAGGAGGCCAAAGCGCTGCAAGCGGGATATGGGCGACCTGGCCCACTACAGACTTTGGGGAAGGAAATCCAAGAAGCTCCGCATCAACGCACTCGCGACTTCTGCGTGGTGGGAGATGTTTTGTGGAGGGTGAGCGCTGGACGCTATCAGTTGGTACTGGGAGAAGATTCACCGCTTCGCGAGGTAGTGCTGCAAGAAGCGCATGCATCTGTTTCAGCTGGACACGCGGGCAGGGACAAAACTCTGGAACGAGTACTGCGACGCTTCTGGTGGAAAGGGGCGGCGGAAGATGTGGGACGCTGGGTTTCATCTTGCGCTATCTGTCAAGCGGTGCGACCGAGAAATTCCTACCCGGATGGATTGCTGAACCCCCACACTATTCCTACGCGACTATGGCAAGTGGTCAGCGTGGACTTTGTCACCGGACTCCCAGTCACGGCGCGGAATCACGATGCCTTTGCTACTTTCACTTGTAAGCTCAGCAAAATGGTTCACATTATCCCATTGAACTTCCAGGACAGCTCCGCTGAGGTTATAGCTCGAATCTACTTCGACCACATTTGGAAACTACATGGTACTCCTATGAAGATTGTCTCCGACCGGGACCCTCGTTTTCAGGATGCTATGTGGAAGGAGTTGATGAGACTTATGGGAACCAAAGTGGCCTCCACTACGCCTTACAACCCTCGTTCGGACGGACAAGCTGAACACACCAACCGCGTGGTAGAAGACATGCTACGGTCTTTCGTAGGCAGCAATCCAGAGGACTGGGACTTGTGGTGTGCTAACGTAGAGTTCGCCATAAACGATACGCGGAGCGATGTAACTGGCTTTACCCCGTTTGAGTTGGTTTTGGGGCACTCTCCTATGTCGCAGCTGGACCTGTTCCTGCAAGCGGCTGCAGGACAACACTCCAAGCGTAAGGGTGGAGAAGGTACCGCACACGAGATGGCTAGTAAATTCGCGGCTCAACCGGAGGACGCCCGCACTAAGCTGGAACTGGCGCAGCAACGCCAGCGACATCAGTTTGACCAGCGTCACACCGCCAAATCCTTTCAGTTGGGAGACTTGGTCTGGGTAGATGCCAAGCATCTCACTGAAAATATCATGAACCGCGAATCCTTCAGGAAGCTGGGACCTCGCTGGCACGGGCCCTTACCCATCACCGAGAGGTTCTTCAGTGACCAGCAGCGAGAGCTACCCGAAATTGACAGAGGCGCCCCGGTAGCTTATCGGCTCAAGTTGCCCCCTAATTGGCGTATCCACGACGTCTTTGCGCAGCATCGCCTCAAGGAATACCGCACCGCGGATGAAGCTTTTGCGCTGCGTCGGCAAATACCTACTCCTGCCAAGGTTCTCGTGGATGGACAATCCCAGACACATGTGTCTAAGATTCTGGCTCGAAGAGTGAAACCTACGCGAGGAGGCAAGGAAGTAGAAGAATTTCTGGTTCGCTGGACTGGGTACTCTAATGCTCATGACTCCTGGAAGACTCGCGAGTCGTTGAACTACGGGGGTGAACTCGAACAGCTCACAGAGTTCGAACAACTGCGACTATCCCGAGAAGGACAAGCCCGTGAAAAAGCCTTACAGGAGGTCAGAATGCAGCGGAAGCAAAGGCGGGAACGCGCCAGAGCTCTAACCTTCCTGGACACCTCTGATGAAGGGGAACCCACTTCTCTGGACAACTGCCTACCTTGGGAACAATACTGTCGCTCCTCTGACGCCTTTGTGACGCATCTGGCTCTTCTGGACTCTGTGGTCTCGACACGCGAGTTGCGACTGCTAGTACTTTTCAGTGGTACAGGTAGTGTGGAGAGAAGTTTCCTGTCATGTTATCCGAAGAGCACCGTGGTCACCGTAGATCATGATCCTCGCTGGCAACCTACCTACGCTGAGAAGGTTCAGGATTGGGACTTCAAGCGTTACGCGCCTGGTTACTTTGACGTCATCTGGGCTAGCCCACCGTGCACAGAATAAAGTCAGGCTAAGACCACTGGGGTGCGACAACTGCGACAGGCTGATGCCTGTGTACGCCGAACGCTCCAAATTTTCGATTTCCTCAAACCCAAGCATTGGTTTATGGAAAATCCGATGGGCAGGTTTCCCTTTGCGCTGCGATTTCGACCCGTAGTTCGCCGGTTACCTACTCCGGTGTATTGCTCTTACTGTATGTATGGCACTGGCTACCGCAAGCCTACTTGCATCTGGACGTAGTCGCCTCCTCCGGTGGACCTGCGGTACTGTACGATGGATACTCCTTGTCTTCACCAACAGACTCTGGGATCACATCCGGAAACTGCTCAACTGGGGCCTCATCCTGGGCAACACGGAGCGGGAGTCTCCGCTGCTGTATACCCTCTGCCCTCTGGATTGCTTCGCCAACTCTTCGAGCACCTGTTCGATCAGAAAAGCATATCACGCATCCATACGCATGGCTGATCTGTATCTGGATCTTAGCTGCTGTACAAATGACTCTGAGTTATCATCTCTTTGTACTAACAAGCTAAGAGGGGAGGAGTTGTGCCAGGGAACACTAGCCATGTCAAGCCATTCGATTGGCATATTGTATTTATGCGTACTGGGGCAGTGAAATGGCAATGGGCTTGGAAGGGGACTCCCGAGCCATTGACTTCGTATTATGGGGAGCGAAAGCCTGGGCTCGATTATAGCTGGCAACATATTATCGTCCACCCTTATGGAGCGCTACGCCGCTGGGAGCGTAATAGGGAAGGTGGGCTGGTTTCTGGAAGACGCCACTCTAGTGAAGGCGCCGGTAGCGCCATTTTCATTACCGCTCAGCGTTGCGTACTGGAATCAGACGAGTGTGATTGACGATGATGAGTATCGCGGAATTCCATACAAGGGGCGTAAGTCTGTACAATCGACGCCTTCGAACAGTGACGATTCGGGTGCAGGTGCTGTGACCTGGAGTAAGGAGAAGCTACCAGATTCGGATGACAATGATGACGCGGGTGTCACAGACAGTAAGCATGACATAGATACTGCCAGTCCGAAATGGGAGCCTGCCTCGCCTGAATATGATGACACCGAGGATGACGTCAGCGAGTTCGATGACTTGGTAGCTGACGATGCTGAAGAACAAGCTGAAGCTCGAAAGTTGAAGAGACTGGGACTGCAGTTGATCATGGATGATAAGGGTGAACTTATCTGGGTGCCAAAGGGCACCTCCCCGACCTCACCCGTTCAGCCAGAGGATCAGCCTATCACCGAGCAGAAGTCTGAGGCCATATCTGAGGATGCTCCAGCCTCTGTGGTGGAGAATGTTCAAGTACAACCGAAGGAACCATCTGGGCCAGATACTGGATTGACTTCAATGAGTGAAAATAATGCTGGGGTGTCCGAAGTGACGAAGAGGCAACCCAGGAAATATCCTGCCTGTTGGACAGCTGAGTACATAGCTCATTTGAAATGTACCCTAGGCAGTGACAGTGATGACGAAGAAGTGCATGACGTGGCTCCTCGTAGGAAGAAGGCAAGGACCAACAAGGGACAATGAAATCAATTGTCTTGATTAGGATTGTCCAAATGCAGTTTCTCTGATTAGGATTTGTATAGGTGGCAGATGATGATATGCCAGCCGACATGGGACAGATCGATTTGAGATATGAACTGCGCGCCTTGAAAGTATGAGACTTGAATTCTTGCCCACTGGAGGCTGTTCTAACTTGAAGTAATTATTTGGAGGAGCTGTTGCTCAACCTGTTAAAATACTGGTCAATATTTCCTGCCATAAAGATATTGCAATTGCTTACATTGTAGCCTTGTTCAACCAGAATTCGCGGATAGATTCCTTGCGAGGGATAACAACCACTCGTGGCTTTTCGCGCTGGCTCGTTCGACCCAGCGCGGAAGCATCTCGAGATCTCCTTTTACGAACACTTAGAAACCCAATTCATGGCACCTCATAGTTTTTCGTTTGAGACATATCCAGCGCAAGATGGCTTGGAACCAAGCTGTAGATTTTTTGAGTGTTATAGATACGGAAAGCAACTCATCTGAGTTCTCTTTAAGGCTCACGATTACCGGATCAGGGATTTCGCGGAAAGATTCGGTCGGCCGGATTCGGACATGCCCCTAAATGTGTTCGCACTTTCCCTAACAGCAGTAGTGGCAAAGTGTTCTAAAAAGTGTCCCCACTGTCCCTGCAAGTGTCCCCACGGTCCCTAAATGTGCCCCGATCGTTCCAAAACAGGACTCACCTGGCCCACGTGGGCATATTATCTAAGTGCCATTGGTTTTTTGAACCCGTATTTGAATCGGGGGTGGGGGAGGCGCCAGGAGGGAGGGGAAGTTCTTGAACTGCCGTAACCGACCAAAGTATGAATATCTGCGATTTTTCATCCCGATCGATGTCCGGGAAAATCCCATAATCAATTTACCACAATGCGGTTCATGATTTTAGAAGTTTTTTTTTGCATGAGTGGCATCTCTAAAACATCCCCAACGTTTTTCGAGAAAAAAACTTCTGACATGCTGTGTCATCAAGCATGCAATTTTTTTTCAGGCTAGCAACCTGAGTTGGCATCTTCGCTACATATCATAATTTTGATTTTCTTACTCAATTAAACAATCTGCTGAGAATGCCTCGTACAAACATGCGATCTCCGTCCAATCCACAAACACAATTAACATGATGCAGATCTGACACCCAGCTAATGTATGTTCCTTGCGTGGCGTGCCTGTATCCCGCGCCGTCCCTAAATGTGTCCCTACTGTCCCTAAATGTGCCGAACAAGTGTCCCTAAAAGTGCCAAAGTGTCCCAAATGGGTTGGGCACATTTAGGGACATGTCCCTATATGGGAGCCTTTGCTGCACAGAGAGCAGACATGTCTGCTCCATTCCTCGAGAAGCAGTACCCGCCAGAAAGGTACCACCGGGGCAGCCGCACCCAATCACCCATTTGCAACCAGCGGATGCCGTCCCGTTAACAACGTGGTGCCAGTGCCTCAAATTCCGGTGAACGGACACATGTCCCCTGGCAAGTGTAACAACCCGAGGCATTGGACACGAGAGAGAGAGAGAGAGAAACTGCAAAGTCCTTCACCTGCACATGCACTATTGCACTTCAACACTGAAGTTCTTCATGAAGACAGATACGCTGGCTAACTAGGAAGAATATCCCAATTCAAATCCACCCACTGTAATTACTCACTGGCTTTTGGTAATCAAGAAATACATACATACATACATACATATATACATACATACATACATATATCATCTAGGGTTTTAACATGAATGCACGAGAGCTCGCAACCGTGAACTAATCGATACACTCACACTGCATTGCCACCATATCCATGGCCGACATGATGCTACTAAACATCGTGACGAATATCCGATGCCCTCCATTGCATTTGCATGTTCACACATACCACAAGGATACGTCTCAAAGAATCCTCGTCGCTTCACTCTGCTGCTCATCAATCCCATACCCCGGATCCCTCTTCACCAGCACAACATACGCGCCTCAACTTACGACAGCACAGAATGGAGGGCAACACTTTGCGGCTGCTGGGGGTGGTGATTCTGTCAACACACAACTGCGTAGCGCACAGTGCGGCATGCAAAGAATATCTTGAAGTATTAGAAGTTTCCAAGTCCAACAGGTCTGAGAGCATGCAAGAAGCCCCCAATAAATGTAACTGCTCAACATCAAACCCACATACATGTGGCATCATGAATGGATCTCCACCCTCCAAAAATCACATTTTACCCCCGAAAAGGGCCTCTGTGAAAATATGTTTAAATTGAAATTCAATGGAATTTGAGTACTCTTAGGAACCATCATCTATAGTGTATCTGACTGCAGTAGAGAGAGTGGATAGAGATAGAGATGGGACAGGTGCACAGGGCCCTTCCCGACACAGGTGCACAGGGCCCTTCCCGACATAGGTGCACGGGGCCCTTCCCGACACAGGTGCACAGGGCCCTTCCCGACACAGGTGCACGGGGCCCTTCCCGACATAGGTGCACGGGGCCCTTCCCGACACAGGTGCACAGGGCAGACAGGAGCACCGGACGTTGGTCGGAGAGGGAAGAGGAGACAAAGGGGGGCCAGGGAGGTAAAGGTCCGGGCAAGGCGCTTGCAGTAAACGCCTGCGTCACGTGCGTGTCCCAGTCAGCCCAACAGCCCTCCCCAGGTGCTGGCTGGGAGAATCACACTGTACAAGAGCAGGTGAGAAAGTGGAGGGCAGTGAGGCGCGCGGTGGGCAACAGCTCAGAGGTCCGCCCGTGGATTTCGCCCACAGTAAAAAGCAGATGGAGACGACAATGGGGTCGAGGAGCCGAGGAGCCGAGGAGCCGCTGAGCCTGTCCGAGGCGACCTTCGGACTTCTTGGCGAAGGACGCCAACTGGCGGAGACATGACACGGACATTTCTAATGTGGATGATGACGGGCGTGAACATTTCTGACATGACAAGTGTGCAGGAGACGGTGCAGTCCAAGGATTTTCTTTCCCGTGCTCTTCGACGTCGTTGGGAGTCTGAGCTGGGGGGCTCGGCGCACACAGAGCTGGCCGTGCAGATGCGGCTGTTAGCACTACTGGACTTGGACGGAGAGGAATTCCCATATGAAGGCGCGGCGCTTTGTGAAGTTTTGTGCGCAGGGGAGGCTGTGAAGGGACTGTGAAGGGGATGGCTTGCATCCAAAATGAGCTTGCTCTGGAGGACGTGGATACACCGCGGACTTGCCTGCCGGCGAGACACGTGAGGACGGTGCACGAGCCGGCGCTGTGGCCACATCCACAGCAAAGCACAGGAGCTGCGGCTGCTGCAAGCCTACGTCTACGTAGTGCTTGCTTTTGTGTCTTTCGGACAAGTGGACACAGTCCTCCTTCAGAGAATGGTCTGAGCACTCATCAGCTGGGCTCAGGGCTACGCCGATCCAGCAGCAACGAGGGACACAGGGAGAGGAGGACTTCTACTTCGGGTTCTTGGCATGCTCACAGTGACGGGGATTTAGTACCCTGTTTTAGTGTGCCTCACATCATCATCATCATCATCATCATCATCATCTTGCTTAAATGGCAAATGAGGATTGGAGCAAAAGTGAACTACTTAAATTGGAGTGCAAAGAATTTTCAGTGGTTTCAGAAACCAGAATCTGTGACTCCTGCAGCAGTAGAGACAGAATGACACATGTAGCTCCGTGACACTGTACAGCGTAAAAATGGCCACAAACCGACACGTCTGTTCAGGTCTGTTCCTTTTGCTTGCCCACCTCGCCCAACCCAGGGGACTCGATCAACTTTGCTGCATGCCTAGACAGACAAGTAAAGCTTCACCACGATAACTGATTGTGGCGTGCAGGGTGGACAAACATGTTTAATGTAAAAGGAATTCAGCGACTGTCTTTGGCAAATGATGATTCGAGGAAAAGTAAAATATAGGACACGCCCCATATCATGCTTAGATCTTGCAAGTATCTTGCGCTATATGGAGGAAGGCAGGGGCAGGTGACGATGCTGGGGTACGCACCTTCGAATCGTAGCAGATGACCATTGTGTTCTGATTTTTCATGGGCTTCTCCTCGGATGCGAGAGGGGACACAGGTAAATCCCTCGGGCTCGTGCTGGCAGGTTCGGACATAACATTCAGAGGTGGCTTGCTCGAGGGGGCTTCCTGCTTCGAGCGGCCAGCGCCGAGCAGCACGCTGATGTAGCTCTGTGAGATGAAGGTATCCTCCAGGTACTTCTTATTCGTGGTGCGCGTCGCTGGGTTCAGCGCCTTGGCTACGCGTTTCACAGCCTGACGTGTTTTCCCCGATGCCCCAACAAACTTTCATTTTATTGCGCCATGTGTTTTGGAGCTGGCCCATCAGAAAGACAAATTTTGAATGCCCCAACTTCGTCCCTGTTCTATTTGCAAAGCGCCGATTTCCCATCTCCCATCACACTGTGTTGGTGCCTCCGGGGGGCTTGTCAAGCCTCCCGGCTGCTGGGAAAGGGGTGTCGACCCTTTCTCTCCACTGGCAGGCGAAGGGAAGTGCTGTGAGGGAATGTGACCCTTCCACAGAAAGTGACGGAAAATCAGGAGTCATGATTGGCTCGGAGCAACGTGAATCGTTGATCTTCTTTTCATCACTATCTTTAGGTGTCACACACGCGCCCCGTCCATGTCGCGGCCCTACAAAATCGCAGGAAAATTCGGCACTGGAGATGGTGAGAGGAATCTCTTTAGGCCGCAGTCACCTGGAATAGAGGGGCCTGGAAGTAGATTTTGCCGTTGGTCACTTGGATCTGCAGCTCGTGCACCCGCTGCAACACCTGCACCTCTCCCCGCAAACTGCTGCTCGACCGGACATCTCTCTCCTGCTGCACAATGCCAGCAGCCTGCAGTGGTGGGGCAACACCCTGTAGAGATGATGCGGTGAGGCTGGGGAGTTTCCGGATCACTGCCAGGCGCCGGCTGTGGCCATCAGAGGGGAAGCCCTGATGCAGATTGGCGGATGCAGAGCCGAGAGGGAGGATTACAGAGCAGTGCATGGAAGGATCTGGCGGCGCGCACCTGCTTATCCGTGGACTTTTGCCCCACGCCAAGCGGCTGATCCACCTTCTTTAGGAACGCCTTGAAGCTCTTCACATTGAGATAGCTCTCACCTGATTCGTCAAATTCACACTCCTGCCCCCAGATGCCCACCCAATCGCTGACGTGCTCCATTGCAAGGTCGCTGTACTCCCGCGACACCACCCCAGCAAAGATCTCGATCATGATGGCCACAAACAGGTTCATGATCACAAACACGTTCACCAGAAAGTAAAATAAGAAGAACAGAAACTGTACGAGGACGCCGCAGTCCTGCAGGCTCCACCCACCCCTCACCCCCCGCCGGCACCCGTCGTTCAGCACAGGCTCAGGGCCGCGCCCTCAAGTCGCCCCGTGGATGCCGCGCCGTGATCCACAGGTACAGTTATCAGGTGGGCCAAGCCAAATGGAAGGGAAGCGGTGGATCCGGCACCCGCACTGCGACCAAGGCTGTGCATCAGACTACCCCGCCAGAGCCATTCGTTGACTGCAAGATGCTTAACATCCAATGCTGAGTCGGGTGGTAGGGCACCTCTGGGTGATGGATCCGGCGGTCTGCGGAGCATTGCATCCACACAAGATCTTTGTACAGGTTCTGCCAGTCCTCTCCGGTGGATACCCTGCAGCGAGCGCAATCGCACCCCCCGCCAGATACCTTGAGGACCTCTCCCGCACCTGCGCGGTCTCCTAAGTCCCGGAGAAGAGGGGGTTCAATGCGGCCACTGTATAATTAAAAGCCTTTGCCAGCATGTAAAGGCGCCGGGGGTACATTGCAACGGCGCGGGGAGTAGACGGGGTGACAGATGAGCTACGATCACTCACCGGAAAAGGGTAAGCAGCGAATAATAGATGTTACTGAAGTTGACGTTGTCAGAAAGGGTCATGCTCTCTTCGACCCTCAGGCTGCCAAAGATGTTCATTCCTAGCACCCCAAACATGAACTGGAACACCAGGAGGATAATGGCCATGTTCAACAGTGACGGCAGCGATGACAGGAAGGTCTCCAGGATGATCTGCAGCTTCTTCACACTTCGGACAAACGCTTGCTGGGTACTCCCGGACTCCCCAACCACATGCCGAAAGAAACGCCCCACCTGCCCATCAAGCCTCACCGCCCCACCTCTCCCAATCAGCATCTGCCAACCTGTCCTCCTCATTTTGTACCTGCCCAGTGCACACTTGGTTGGGTCGAAGCACGGTAAACCGGGGTTTGGACCTAGAGGTGGCTGTGCAAAGCACGGTAAACCGAGCTTTGGACCTAGAGGTGGCTGTGCAAAGCACGGTAAACCGGGGTTTGGACCTAGACGTGGCTGTGCGAAGCACAACGGGGTTTGGACCCAGAGGTGGCTGTGCGAAGCACGGTAAACCGGGTTTGGACCTAGAGGTGGCTGTGCGGGTGTTTGACCTAGAGGTGGCTGTGCTAAGCACGGTAAACCGGGTTTGGACCTAGCGGTGGCTGTGCAAAGCACGGTAAACCGGGGTTTGGACCTAGAGGTGGCTGTGCAAAGCACGGTAAACCGAGCTTTGGACCTAGAGGTGGCTGTGCAAAGCACGGTAAACCGGGGTTTGGACCTAGAGGTGGCTGTGCAAAGCACGGTAAACCGGGGTTTGGACCTAGAGGTGGCTGTGCAAAGCGTGAATTGACTCGCAGCCAAACCACTGAATTACCCATTGTGTTGCTGCGGGGGCAATCTTCCTATCTGCTTCATCAATGTCTCATGCCACCTCATAGGTGGCCGGATCCGAGAGCAACGCGGAGCGTGAGGAAGGAGGGGAGGAAGGAGGGAGGAAGGAGGGAGGAAGGAGGGAGGAAGGAGGGAGGAAGGAGGGAAGGGTGCTCATCACTCCTTCGTGGACCTATGTGACCGAGGGAGGTTTAGGTTTCGCAATAGTTGACTGCCCAAATCCCACCACACCACGAAGCCCAGTCCCTCTGCAGCCGAGGGGCAGGTTGCTGCACTGAACGCTGAGCGGGCCATCGCCTCGCCCCTCTGCCGCGTGTGTACGAGTTGCTGCAAGGCCGATGGCGTAGATGCAATCTCAACCATCGCAACGCACGCCCCGGCACGCGATTTCCCGGGCAGCCGCCATGCGGGATGGAGTGCTGCAGCGGGGAGGGGACGTCGGGTGCAGTGCGGGTACCCGAAGAATTCGCAAGGTGGAGATGCCGATGACGCGTTGTTCCACAACTTCGTTGAACACGAAGAAATCTCTGGCACAAAGCATCAACTCGAGGGCCGCCAGGCAGGCGACCAGGATATCAAAGCGGACCCACTGCACCCCCCAGCACCCCCGAACTCACACCCCACACACTATGCTTTGAGGCAATTGGTGCTCACACCGTTTCAAAGAATACGCGTTTCTCCGAGGACTGACGAGGTGAAAAGCAGCAGCCAGCAAAGGGAAGCACATCGAGCAGGCAACCCCCAGCTGTTAGGCAGTGCTGCGGGCGGGGGCTGCACCCAGCGCACCTTGTCCTTCATTACCTCCCTGAATCCGTAGATGTGGAATTTGGAGACGAGCTCCAGCACCAGTAGCACCGTCATAAAGTTGGTGTATATGGCGTAGATGTTGGCGTGTGCGTCGGACATACCGTCATACGTCGAGGCGGTGATGATGATCTGGAAGATGATCAGCAGCACCACCAAGCTGCTGTACTGGGCGCTCTCCAGAACACGGTGCTGCAGCCCTTGGAGGGTGCTCAGCGCGCGGGGCGGGTGGATGCGTGCCAGCTCGTCCTCCAGCAGGATCTGCATGTCCATCCACTCGCGCTGCGACTTCGTCAGGTGGTCTAGGTTCTCGTCCTCGTCGCGCTGCTGGATGTAGTACGTGTACACCGCGCCCGTGAACAGCTTCAGCAGGAAAAAGTTCGTCATGCAGATGAAGATCACGAAGAAGAACGCCGTCAGTGGGCGGTTGTCCTCCTGCACTCTCCCCCTACCGTTGCCATTAGGACCTCCATGCTGTCCTGGGCCCCCCCCGCACCCCCTGGCCGGAACACCAACCAGTGCCCCTTGGCAAACAGCCAGCACAGAGCCGATACGGCACCCTGCCAGACAGCCGGCACAGAGCCGATACGGCACCCTGCCAGACAGCCGGCACAGAGCCGATACGGCACCCTGCCAGACAGCCGGCACAGAGCCGATACAACACCCGCGGGCAGTACAGTGCAGCGCCGCAGCTTCTCCAACAATGAGTGCAGAAGGGGTGAGTAGCACCTGGTGGGGGCTCGTCTATCGCTGCATTTCACATTGCCAGCTTGGTCTAGCCGCGCAGGCAGACAGCACATCCACGGACCAGCTTGGACCAGCCGCGCAGGCAGACAGCACATCCACGGACCAGCTTGGTCTAGCCGCGCAGGCAGACAGCACATCCACGGACCAGCTTGGTCTAGCCGCGCAGGCAGACAGCACATCCACGGACCAGCTTGGTCTAGCCGCGCAGGCAGACAGCACATCCACGGACCAGCTTGGTCCAGCCGCGCAGGCAGACAGCACATCCACGGACCAGCTTGGTCTAGCCGCGCAGGCAGACAGCACATCCACGGACCAGCTTGGTCTAGCCGCGCAGCCAGACAGCACATCCACGGACCAGCTTGGTCCAGCCGCGCAGGCAGACAGCACATCCACGGACCAGCTTGGTCTAGCCGCGCAGGCAGACAGCACATCCACGGACCAGCTTGGTCTAGCCGCGCAGGCAGACAGCACATCCACGGACCAGCTTGGTCTAGCCGCGCAGCCAGACAGCACATCCACGGACCAGCTTGGTCTAGCCGCGCAGCCAGACAGCACATCCACGGACCAGCTTACAATCCGCGGAGAAGGCACGAGAGGAGTGCGCCAACGCACTGCGGACGCTCCACAACACAGAGACAGGGAGGTCCAGGGGCAGAGGGCAGGGGGCGCAGCCCGCACCACATACTCAATGTTCCTGGGCTGGAACTCGTCCCGATCCTCCCTGCCCGCGATGTCCATAGTTTGGTGCATCACCTCCACCCAGCCCTCGCCTGTGCTCACGATGAACAGAGTGATAAACACCTTGCCGATGCTGTTGAAGTTGATGATGCTGTCAAGCCAACGGTAGCCTTGTGCGCCGCAGTCCTGCAGCGAGGTCAGCTCCTGGCCGCCAACTGCGGGCGCAAACACCGGGACGAAGAAGCAGTTCCCGTCTCCCTCAGCATCCTCGCAGTCGTTGACGCTCCAGTAGCATGAGAAGTTCCCGCTCTGCGGCCGTGGAGACATCCCCACCCCAGGCCCCGCGCTTCAGCCCAATGCCCCAGAGCGCTCCACCTCCGCCTCACCAGGGACCACTTGTGGCTCTAAGCGGCAGCATTCTACGTCCGCCCCACACCCATGAAACCTGACGGGCACAAGTAGGCGACAAGCGCCGCCACAGCGTCACAAGCGACAGGTTGCAGCAGTATAGGGCGGCGGCGTGGCCAGGCCCATCTATGCACATGTTGGGAAAGGCTCGGTGGCCCGAGATGACTAACACATCGGCTCGGAGTTCGGAGTTGCCCCGCGTCAACCGCGGAGTCGCAGTCTGTGCAGGCAGTGGCGACAGGCAGGTGGCAGCGTGGCACACCTCAAGGTACAGCTGTTGGGGGTCCATGTGCTGGGGAATGACTGTGCAAGGCCCTCCGCTGTAGGTGGAGGTCATCGCCATCGATACATCAGCCGGGGCGTCCACTGGGGCAAACATGTTGTAGTAGTAGCCCCCCCCCTTGCAGCTGTGGAAGCCTCCCGCGAAGAGCTCCAGGCCGAGAATGCCGAAAATGTATCCGACAAAGAGCACCATCACAACGAGGTTCACGAGAGCAAACGCCGACGAGATGAGCGTGTTCACCACGATCCGCAGCTGCCCTCCCCGGGAGATCGCCCGCAGCGGCCGCAGCGCGCGCAGCAGCCGCGCCACCCTGCACGCCCTCTCTCCGCGCTCCGCTTAGTCATGCGTTGACAGCTCCCCGGGCTCGAGCTGCCCGAAGCACCCTCTGCGGTCGCGGCGGTGGTGGGGCACGGCCCACCTGGGCCGTGCCCCACCATGCTGACCATATCGACCTACCTCCTGGACCCCCTTGCCCGCACCTTTCCTGCACGTCTCTGTCTCCACCTTGCAGGCCAGCCGCGCCATACAGGGGGGCATGCAGGGGTCTGAAGGCTTTTGATCGGGCATGCAGGGGCATGGAATCACCGAGCTGTTAGCCGAACCCATGTCACTGTTTAACACATTACAGAATTTGTCTCACAAGATGGAGAGTTGGTTCAAAAGACATGGTTTCAGCTGAGCACTCCGTGGTCCCTGAATACTCTTCGGGGGGGCGCAGGCGCAGGCGTCGCACCGCAGGAAGCTCAAGCCGCTGGAGGAGCCGCCAGTTCCGAGCAGCACCGCCACTGTGCACAAGGAGTTAAGCACAATGAGGCTGTCCAGGACATTCCAGCCGCTGCGTAGATATGCAGTCTTGGACGACCAAAAGCCGCACACAATAATTTTGATGATCATCTCGAGCGTGAACAGAACAGTGAAGATGAGGTCCATGTGGAAGAGCACGCGCCCGAGCGTGCTCGAGTCCTGCACGTCCGGGCTCTCGATCGCCAGCATGATGCTGCTCAGCGCGATGAGAAAGAGAATCGTCAGCTCGAACAGCCAGTGGCTGAGTATGCGGAAGCACAATATCCGAAACTTGTGGTCCTTGTCGAAGAGATTGAGAGATCGGCCCTCATTCAGATTCAGATTCTTCTGGGCAGGCCGCACAGTCCGTTGCTGTTCTCCCCCGCCCCCCTTTCCCCCAAATGAGCGCGCGCCACCGCCTCCCGCCTGGCAACCCCCTGCATGCTCATCAATGGCTCCCTGCCTTGCACGCCCCTGGGCAGACTGAGGGCAGACTGAGCACAGCCAAGCCTGCAAAGCCAGGTCGCCACTGTGACACAAGCACATTCAAGACACGCTCCATGAAACATATGTGGCCGCCGATCACGTCAATTGGTTCTGGATCAAGGGAACGGGTGAGGAACAGAGGCCAGAGCTCCGGGGAGGGGGAGGGGGGGGAGGGCAAGGAATTGCAGTTTATTACCCTTAGCAGTCCATTTAATTTGGGTTTGGCTTCTTGGCTTGCCAGCTCTGCCTCCTCCTCCAGCGATGGCAAGTTAACACTGGACATGGACTTGAGGAAGTCCTGAGCATTGAAAGTGGAAGGCCTTGCCTGCAACGCCGCAGCCCCGACCCCCTCCGCGCCATGCGGGTGAGCACCAGGCACAAAGCGCGCCTCCCGTGCGCGGTGCCCAGGCGGGAGCCCAGGCGGGGGCCGCCACGGATGCACGCAGTGATCGAGGCAAAGCCGCGGGCGAGGCGGCGAGGGCCGAACCAGCGAGCTCGGCGGCAGCGCGCAGCATTGCCAAGTGCACCGCATGCTGAGTGGTGCACCTGAGAGGGGATCAAAACATTTTGGGGGTTGCAGGCACTCACGAGGCGCGCGGGGTGCCCTTGCTCCAATAGTTGCGGAACTGCTGGCTGGAACGACATCGCCGATGCCCAGTGCATCCCGACCTTGCCCTTGGACATGATGGCGTCGAGGGTGGTGTCCTTCTCCTCTTCCGCCATGCTCAGGTCCTCCATCAGCTTCTCCTGCTGCTCTTCCAAGCCCATGATCGTCTCCTCTTCCTCGATGGTGGCCTTCTGAATGCGCGCCATCCCTCGGATGAACTCGAACCAATTGATCTGACCGCTGCCATCGTAGTCCATCATCGACATCAGCTGCGACATCTCCCACTGTGAGATGGACTGCCCGAGCTTCTTCATCACCTTCTCCAGCTCCTCTTTGTCCACATTCCCGCTGCCATCCGAGTCGAAGCTGAAAAACACTTTCCGCATCTTTGTGATCTGATCCATGCCCATCATCTTGGCGACGCTCTGATCGCCCACCTGCCGCCAAGGGGATGTCCGCACCGCCACCTCCCTTCACCAAACCACCCCTACGAAGGCAGGGAACTTCAGCCGTGGCGCTCGGTTGTGCTGCACGAGCTTCCCCCTGAATCAAGGAATAAGGAGCCAACGTCACTGAGGCAACAAGTGCGCTCCCATTGGCTGAGGACACCTGCTTGCCTCGCCGTCCCACCAGGTGAAACTACCGAGTCTGTTCATCGACATTCCAATTTGACAGCCTACTGTGGAAGGTATAGCAGGCTATGCATGGGGGCGCTTGGGTTGGAGATTCTAACCTTGTGTGTACGGGCCCGGATGAAATCCACGAAGTTCACCTCGCCATCTGAATCAATGTCCAGGCACAGCATCAGGTCGTTCACATCCGTCTCGCTGTGGTTTGCCCCGAGCGCTGTGATGACCATGTCCAGCTCGCGCACATTGATACTGCCTGAGTTGTCCACGTCATAGGTGCTCCAGCAAGAGTACGCCAGCTCCAGGTCCAGCATGGACTTGGCGTGCAGCTGTGAGACCACCACTGGATTTCAAGGATGGAAGGGAACCATCGAAAAATAGGATGCATGGTAAAAAACCGCAATCGCGATGCGGTATTCCTTCTGCCCTGCGCGGGGGACAAATCGCCCTACCGTGCAATGCGCTGCGCGGGGGGACAAATCGCCCTTCCGTG